>PVIY010002655.1:97780-124538 GCA_004026745.1 Myrmecophaga tridactyla
ATTTATTTGGGTTTACTATTTAGAGTTCATTGAGCATCTTGGATCCGTATATTTATGTCTGTCATTAAGTTTGAGAACTTTCCTACCATTATTTCTTTGAATATTCTAGCTACCCCTTTCTCTCTCTTCTCCATCTGGGATTCCCACAATGCACACATTAGTAAGCTTGATGATGTCCCACAGTTTCCTTAGGCTCTATTCATTTTTCTTCATTCTTATCTTTTTGCTTCTCACATTGCTTGATTTAAGTTGTCTCCTCTTAAAGTTCATTGATTCTTCTGTCACCTCCAATCTTCTGTTTAACGCCTCCTGAGAGTTTTTAATTTCTATTACTGTGGTCCTCAGCTCATTTTGGTTCCTATACATAATTTCCATCTCTCTGTTGGCAATTTCTTTGGTTTCATCCATCATTTTCCTGATTTCTATTATTTCTTTGTCCATGTTTTCTTTTATTTTTTTACTTGAGTATATTTAAGACTATATTTAAAGTCTTTTTCTGGAATATTCCAGATTTGATCTTCTTCGTGGGTGGTTTCTAATAGTTTAATGTTCTCCTTTGCCTAGGGCATGACTCCTTGTTTCTTTATATATTTGGTAATCTTTTGTTGAAAAATGGACATTTTGATATTTTAGTATGTTATCACCAGAATTTAGACTCTGAGGTATCTGAGAAAAAAAAAGCACAGAAGAATTATAAAAGAAAACACCATCCCAATCTTTGCACATTGACTTGTGTGACTATTCTGCATCATAGTTTATCCATAAAATGACTTTGGACAATAGCTCTAAACCTTAACCTAGGGGCCTCTCTGGTCCTTTCTTCACATGTCTTTTGTCCTGGGCATGAACATGTGGCCCTAGGCTTCCCCCATTTATATGGATACAAATGTCCCATCTTCCCTAGAAAATCGTTTCCTCATGATCCTGGAAATTGTGCCATATTTCCTACAGCCATCAACCGTTGTGCCAGGCAGCATTCCCTGGAGATCTGGGTGAATTATCTTCTACATGCAGGGTAAGTTCTGGAACAGCAAATGTATTAGGCCACCAATGGAGAAATTGGGCCACACATACATACTCCAAGGGTGTGCATAAGTGTCACTCTGCTTATCTAGAACCAGGAATATGGATCCGCACTGGGTATGTGGGCTGTCTCCAAGTCAGCCAGTGAGGGATGAGGGAGAAGCCAGCCAGGGTGCCACAAAATCCCATTGCTTTTAAGTTGCCCTTTTCTTTTTTTTAATTAGAGTAGTTGTGGGTTTACAAAACAATCATACAGGATTCTCATACACTGTTCTACCACCAACCCCTTGCATTTGTGTGGAACATTTATTACAATTATTGACAGTACTTTTTATAATTATGCTATTTTTAAACTGTAGTTATCTTTGTTACAACTGATGAAAGACTGTTAAAATAGTACTATCATCTATGGTTTATTTTAGGTGTTATAACTATTGCTTTATTGACTTCATGCCTTTTAAAGAAGACAAGAAAATATGAAATATGTAACTAAAAAGTCTATGATTTTTAACCCAAACAATACTATTGTATACTAGGAAAGAATGCCAAGTCTATGAAGTATGAAGAGTGAGTTAACTAGGATGTCAGAGTAGATTTTTTCTCCCCAAAAGTAAGTCATAGTCTAATTCTTTGATTCCTATTAAAAGACTGAGACACACTCACTGAATTGATTTGAGGGGACATAATTGGTGATGACATCAAAGTTATTCATGAAGAAATCATTAGTGTTCTTAGTATATTAAAGGATGGAGGGGGGTGTGAAAAATGCTAACTGTAAACTGTAGTTTCAGTTTTCACTCTGAAGGGAAGAACAGGAAAGAAGGAACTAGAAGAGAATGTAGGTTAAGAGTAGGTTTTCTTCAAGATGAGAGATACATAATGAATTGAAATGATTAGGAGATGAACTCTGAAGAGATGGAGAGTTTGCTGGTAGAGTAAATTTGTTTTAATTAACAATGCAAAGTTCCTAAAGAAACAAGGGAGAAAGGAATTAAATTGGAAAAATTGGACATAGCCAGTGATAAGATGACTTCAATTCAATAGGAGAGAAGGAGTAACCAAAAGTTATAAATGCAGGAATGTTTATAGATATTTATGGTGCTAAATTGAGGTAATTTTTCAAATTATATAATTCAAACATTTACTGGGAGGTGATCACATTTATTGAAAGTGAGGGGAGAGGTAAGAGTAGGTGAAATTCAAAAATATGGAGAAATTTTGAAGAACAGAAGAAAGATTTAATTAGTAGTACATATTAGGATTGCCAAATACATTCAAAACCTGGTTCATGATGTGTCACTCCATATTGAGAGTAGGGGTGATATCCTAATCTTTGCCTGCTCCATGAAATTGCACCCAACTTCTGCTAACCATAGATGAAGCAAACCCTGTAACTTGTTGCTGCCTTTCATACTACCCTGACCCAGAGATTCCCTGGTTATGGTTAAACAATATCACCTACACAGATAAGCCCTGTTTCAATTTCTTCTTTTTCCCCAGGTGTTCAATTTAACATCTCCCCTTCTAGATGGTAGTCTCACACTATTGTCTCTGGAAGGTCTCTTGCTGTGAGGGACTTCCCTTCTCATTCAAACATGCCCAAGCAGCACCCAATAAAGCTTGCTTCATGTTATTGCCATCTCATGGTCCTTTCTCTCCTTTCATGAGCTTGGAGATCCTTGAATTTACCATACTAGGGGCAGTGAAAATGAAGGTAAGTCAGGTGTAATAATTGGGAAGAAGGTCAGTGCACTGGAAATCCCCCTGTGGTAGAAGAAACCTGAACATGAAGATTCATTTTATGAAAAAATTTAGAAAGATAGGAGGTTTCAATCACGAGGTCATGTCACTGAATTTTGATGTGAGAGGCATTTTATGTAAAACCTAGGTGTGTAATTCTCAAAGAATGTGAGCTTAAAAGACAAGCAGAACAAAAAGCAAATTCTAGCTATGTCATTATCAAACAATGTAATTTTGCTGTATTACTCAAACTTTCTGAATTTATGTTCATGTCATTTATTAAATGGATAAATAAACCTAATCATCAGAGTTATTATGTGGATTAAATAAATGAATGTTTGTAAATCTCCAATCACAGTCACATTTAATACAACTTTATTATTTTTATTCTTTCGATTTTACTTTTTGCTGGAATTCATGTATTCTCTTTGATATATTATCCTAATTTATCCATAGGATACATTTAATTATTTTCAACATTTCAGTACAGAATTTCAATTTATAAATGTTTTCACATATATAGATTACAGAATACAGGGATATTGCAGCTGATGATGATTAATATTAGGCAGAATTTCAGTGAATACTAAAATATCAGATGAAAGAAAAAGATTTCCTCCCAGATCACTTAATACTATGCAAGGATATTGTGTTAGTCAGGGTTCTCTAGAGAAACAACCAACAGAAGTAGATCTGTAAATGTGAGATTTATAAAGGGGTTGCACGCAACCATGGGAATGGAAAGATCCAAAATCCACAGGACAGGCTGTGAAGTTGGAGGCTCTGATGAAGGGTCTGGCCTAACCCCACAGGAGAAGCTCACTGGCTGAAGAAGCAGGAAAAGAGTCTCTGTTCTTCCTTAAAAGCCTTCAACTGACTGGATTATCTCATTGTGGAAGACGTGCCTTGGTGGATTGCTGATGTAATCAACTGTAGATACAATCAACTAACTAATAATTTAATACACCAGCCTTCTGGTTTATCAACCAGCCATGAAATATCCTTGCAGCAATAATCAGGCCAGTGCTTGCCTTACCAAACTACTAGGCATAATCACTTGGTCAAGAGACACCAGAACCTAGCTATCACAAATATTTACAGATATTATGGTGTTAAACTGAGTTAATTTGTTAAACTATATAATTCATATGTTTACTTGGAGGTAATTTGTCAAATTATATACTTTATATGTTTATGTATGAAGGGAGGTGAGATGGAGAGATTCCTTTTTTTATGGGGATTTTGGGACATGAAAGTAGTAGCATTGTAACCTATATTTCCTAATACTTTCTGGTGCAGGGGATTTTCAGGGCTATATTTGCAATATGCATTCTATTATGCCTCCAAATACTATAAGCTCTTAAATTGATCAACTACATTTTAAAATAGATTAAGTTTCTTAATTGATATCCAGTTCAATAGCAAACAGATCTAGAATTTAAAGTTGAAGATTTATCACTAGAAACTCAATATAAAGGAGCCAAGGTGACTGAGGACAGATGTATCCATGTGAACAGGGAAGAGGTAGAATGGAATGGGACTCAAGAGTGCTGGGATGGATGCTGTAGAAAAACTGTTAGTGCATAAATAAAAAAAATTAAGTCAGAAAAACTCTTGAATGATTTCCTGGAGGTGAAGACCAAAATCACCAAGTGAAATGAATCAGGGAGATAATTGAAAACATAATGGGCTAATTGAACACAATGGGCTAATTAACATATAAAACACAAAGGTTTTCATGTTCTTGTCTGTAAATGAAGGCATTCAAATTTTCTGAGTAGCCAAAGCCTTACTTTTGACTCTGGGAGAGGAGAGTCCTCTCCCTATTACTCTTGGAGCAAATTGCAAGATCCTATTGGTTGCTCTGTGGGTAACTCCCAGGTGAAGGTTTGGGGCATCTGAAAGCTAGGTCTGAAAAATTTAGACAAGATTGGAGTCTCATGGCTTCTTTTTCCATCCTCAGCTTTGTCTGTGTAGTGCTTTATCCATCCATGTTTGAAATCCCAGGGAAAGACAATTGTTGGCTGAGCTATTGAGAATGAAATCACAGGTGAGTAGGAAACTCCTGTTTCTATAGAAATGAAAGATTACAGCAGATGGTTCCTCCTGTTGGCCTGGGTGTTTTAAGTGCTGTCCAGAGGTTTTCAAAGATATAAATTCCAGTTAAGTTTTCTCAGTAATTTGGGTTAACTGAGTCAAGGGTTGATCAAGAAATAATGTCCTTCCCGGTATTTACAGTAAGGTGATCTGCCCTCCTTAAAATCTGTTCCTTCACAGAAGAGATGTAAACATTTTTCTCACATCTCATTGGTGAAATAATTCACTCATTAATCATGGTAATGGCTGCAGTGGGTTTAGGATTGTGGTGAATACAGGTGATAGAGATAGGAGCAGACATTTGCAGTCTTGTATGGAGGCTGAGGTTTCATTAAGTAAGTTCAATCAATCCAGCGTTACAGATTGTGGGCAAGAGCTGAGCAGTTTTTAGAGGAGTACCAGAAAAGGTTGGAGCAGAGGATACAATGAGGAATCATGTTTTTATTTTTCCCAATTTTAAACTTTTAAAGTTTTAATGAAATATATTTGAACATTGTGGACTTTAAGAAAATTAACTGAAATTCCTACCACTCTTGCCCCAATCAAGCATGTTTTCTAATTAATCTTGTTCAAATTTAATAACAAGAAGCAATGGATAAAAAAATGTTTTCTTAATTTTCACTATGCATTTAAGAAAATGATGTAGAATTAATAAAATTAGGGTTTCATGGAGCTTTTTGAAGAATTGGAGATACCAGAACCAATCACAGAACTTCTTTTACCTTAAGCAGAGAAACAAAATGAAAATATGAGATACAATAATAACTGGTGTTTGGAGATCCCAGAAAAATTGAGTATTGGAGGCCTCATACCACGGGAAGTCTCATGAAAGAAACTTCCTTCAGTTTATCAGTCTCACTGACCCCTAGTTTGTACTGCTGTATCATTTATCCTTATACCATTTAATAAACACCTAAGTACGGAGTTGACGGACACTGTGCCTATTGATCCAAAGTCCTGTATACATCCTGTTGAGTTCTGCAATACTGGACATTGCTACAAGGTCTTCTGTCATTTTCAGTGAATAATAGACATATGACTTGTGTTTAGTATGTGTTTACTAGTTCTCCATGTTACTTCATTGGGTCTTTAAAAATTTATTAGCAGGTTAAACCTTTCCAAAAATGAAGAATCTGATGATCATCTAGAAATAATTTAACCATAGGCAGTGTTAAAAAGAGGCAGATCATGGCTATTGGTTACTTTGTGATGACTCTGTAGTGTTACTTGAAATAGATGGGGAATGGTTTTATTTATGAGTATTTATGAGTTTTCATGAGCAAATTTTGTAATCAGCAGATGTAGAAGTTATAATTACCTATTAATTGGAAATCCACAGGTTATTACAAACCACTCACCATATGCTATTCCTTTAAAAGAGTTTATGTATTCAGAGTATGAATGTCTCTATGAGTTTGCCTGAATACAGAAGCCAGTTCAGTACAGAGAATGAACGTATTGGAACACCAATCCTGTGGAGGCTTTTTATACACAACCATTTTTTCCTCAGTACTGGGATGTAAACCATCCTATTCTGGAAATTGGTAGGGGTTGCCCTGTCTTAAACTGAATGTCCATGATCTTTTAGGAATCAGTGACCTTTAAAGATGTAGCTATTGACTTCACCCAAGAGGAATGGACCCTGCTGGACACATCCCAGAAAAACCTATTCCGAGATATTATGCTAGAAAGTATCAGTCATCTTGTCTCTGTGGGTGAGTCTCTCAGTATTTACCTACTTGTGCATTCATTCATTCATTCTTCCATTCACTGAATAAGTATTGAGAACAGCTGCCCATATCTGTCTCTAATTTCTGTGCTGATTCTTTGGTAGATCATAAATTACATGAAAGAAGTTCATATCTTTACTTTTTATCTACATATCATTTGCCACCCATTACAATGCAATATTCTTGACAACAGTTTCATAGATCATAAAACTATCTAAGAGAAGTTTGTTTCTTTACCTTTAACCTCAATATCATTTGCCATCCATTGCAATGCAATATTCGTGAACACAGTTTCATGTCTTTCTTGCTACTAATTTTCAAACACTCGGAACTGTGCTGAGAACTCAATGAAATTTTTTTAATACATAAATAAGTAGATTAAATATTTTCTAAGTGATTATTCTGCTCTAGTTGCTATGCTGCAGCTGGAGACCACCAGGAATAAACATAACGGACTTTTTCCATATACAACTTAGATTGTTCTTTTGGAACTTATGTTTATTGGATTGTTTTTGAAAATAAAATTCAATCCAATGTGGAAAATTTTAATTTCTCCATTATTAAATAGACAGAAGATTTTGAAATCTGTCTTTCAACTTTGGCATGGGAATCAATTACTGAGGCCATCACTGTATTTGAGTACAATGTCTGGAGTTTTTCTGGTCTGGTGAAGGACTTGAATGTATTCTCTCCTCAGAGTGATGTTTCTATGAGAACTTCAATGTGCTCCTTATTCTTGTTAAATAATCCTTAAACTGATAATACAATCACTGCAAAATTCGCATACATTTTGTCCCACAAACAGGGTATCATCTCTGCAAATCAGATATGATTTCCCAGTTGGAGCAAGGAGAGGAGCTATGGAGAGAAGGGACAGGATTTCTCCAAGGACACAGTCCAGGTGAGCTCCAGGAACCTCTGCTTCAGTATTAGGAGGGGTCTGGTAAGTGGGTAGGTTCATGGCATTACCAACTCCAGATTTTCTTAAGTGAGTAATCAGTTTTTGAAATATAGGTGAGGCAATTGGGCAAAATTCCTCAGATGGTTTAATTATTACTTCACATATCAATCTTTCTTCATGTGTCCTCCTGTCACTTCCTTTGGCTTATAGGAAAAGGGATATTACATACTTTAATATATGGATACTATTTTTATAGTTAAACTTTCGCAGAGTATCCAGTGTCCTGGCCCTCCCCTTTGTATATTTTCCCCCTTTACCGCCAATTTTTATTTTACTTTTGTCATATTTCAATTCTGAAAGTGTTTTCTAATTGTCAGTGTCCTATAATGTGTTTCTACTACCTAGAATATTCCTTCATTTGACATTCTTTCTGCATCAAAATGTCAATGTTTTTAAATAGACTAACATAGCCCTTAATGCTTTTCAACATTTTCATTTTCCTAATGTCATTCTAAAAATTTTTTTCCAATTATTTAGATAGGGAAAGTGGACTTAAAAATCAGGATGATCTATCCATGCAACGTATCTTCACAAAGGAAATATCCATCATTTTGTCAATGGTAAGCTTCATGTGTGTGAAACCTGGTTATCCAAATTAGAGACTTGAGACTGGGACGTTGCAATTCATCAAAGTCATTCTAATTAATTTGGAAGTAATCACTGCCCTAGCAAAAGGTTTTTGGATAGTTTGACTTTAGGGAAGAAAATGAACCTGAGCTCAAAACCATAACCTGAGGTGTTAAAAAGGACAAACATTGCCAATATGCCTAATCTTTGAAAAACAATATGCCTAATCTTTCAAAAACTTCAAAATTCATATAATTCTGCATTTCAAATGATGCAAAAGTTTATTATAATGGAAATAAAATTTATATAAGTGTGGAAAAAGGCACATCCCTAGTTTGAAATAAGATGAATAATTCTCATGGTAAAATACCATTATGTATGTACTTGTATAGTATAAGCTGTTAAACAGAGGCTTTTAGAAGTAAATACATCAAACAGAGGTTTGGTAGTTTATTATAAACCTAAGTGGAAAAATCTAGACTATGTACTTTTTATAATTGTGCATTATTTTTTGCATTAATAATTTTATTGCAATAAATATACTTATAAACTTAAATGGGAAAATCTATTTATAATTTTTATTATATAATGTTTTTTATAATTGTGCATTTTTTGCATTAATATATTTTATTGTAGACATGAAGACTTGTTAAATTTCATTTCAATCATTTCCTTCATGAGGCAAAATCGTTGTTCTCAGTTTGATTTTTGTATAGACCTGACTCAATTTTAAATACTCTTGATATGGTCCTTCTACCGTTTATTTTTTTGCTTGTATTTTAAGAGAGAGAAAAATTAGTATTTTTCAAACATATAGTTCTCATTTTTGGTTGGATAACACTTTTCTTCTTTATAAGAGGAGATATTTGCTCAGCCAGTTTTTCTTGTTTCTTTTTCCTTTAAATGATTGTCAGTATCAATTTTTTTTATGTGGAATATTATACAACTGTACAATTAAAAGACATTAAATCTGTGTTAGCATTCCATCCTTTCACTGTACAAAGTGATTTGATTGCCATGTATATCTGCATTGCACTTTTAGAAAATCAAAACCTTTAGATTTCTCCAAGACTTATTTGAACACATAGTAGTTAATTTATCTATACTAGTTCCTTAAAGAACACAATGTGCTTGGGAATCCCTGACCCCTGAAAACACTTAAAAGCAAATTAAACTATGAAAGAGTTAGAAAGTAATGTATTTTTAGTGAATTTGTTCCTGAGCAAATCAAAACTGTAGCTGTGCATGCTTACTGCAAGTCTAAAGAAGATGCTTGAGGGAAAAGCATAATTAATAAAATTCTAGCTAAATAATCTTGATCTAGTGTATTTTCCTTCCTGCTATGGTTTTTGGCCATTTATGTCTTTTTGTTTATATTGGCAGAAATTTGAAACTGATATTTGGGAAATTAAGGTTGCAGATTGCTTTGGGCCCCTGAAATAGTTCATTGCATCACTTTTCACTTTAACACTAGATTTGCTGGAAAGGAGGGTCAATATAAGGAAGGTAACTTTAAGATGAAAACAACTCATTATACATTAGTTTTCCCTATCTACATAAATGAATTAGAATAAAATATATAGAAAAATGTATAAAAATTGTATTAACTGGGGGAAATGGATAAATTCAGTTGGTTGTTTTACTTCATGGTGTATGAGTTTGTGGCAAAAAAATCAGTTTGTGGCATTTTTCATTTCTTTATAAAATATTTAGAAAATGTAATTTAATGTCACTAATAACATAGTTGACCGAAAGATGCCTCAACTATCAGTGTTTTTATGAAGTAGAGTTAAACAAATATACAAAGTGCAAAAACAGGTTTGTGTTAATTTTCTTTGAATACCTTCCTGGTAATTATGTTCTGATAAGTATATAAAAGTTATTTTATATTTTCTTTTTGCCTTGTATTTTTTAATAGTGACCTGATAAGAGATTAGGTCATAGTATCAACATTTTTTAAAGTTTTATATGATGTATTTATGTATTGTAAGAAATTGCAATATAAATTTATATCAATTTATAAATTGATATAAATCTTGATTAATTGAAAAAAATCTCTGTGATGCAGGAAAGAAACATACTATGTGCATGCAACTAACATTGAAAATATTTTAACTTGAAATTATTCCTGTGTTTATCCTAGAATTCACAGGTATAGAAATGAATATATGCATGTTTGTGTGCAAACTTTTAACAGCCTCTTATATTTCCTCAAAGCAGAGATGTCACACTCAAGAAAATCTCACTGAATGTCATGATTTGGGAGGAGACTTCATTCAAAGTACCGCATTGACTCAACATTTGTTAACTCCCATGGGAAAGTTAACAAATATCAATAAACAATTTGGAAAAGCCATCAGTTACCTGCCATCCTCTAATCAATATAAGCAAATTCACACTAGAAATACATCACATGAATGTTCTCTTTGTGGACAAGCTTTCAGTCATCATTCTGCACTTAGGCAACATGACAGAACTCATACTGGAGAGAAAAAATATGAATATCATTTATGTGGAAAAGCCTTTAGTCAAATATCTGGCATTAGGCAGCATAAGAAGTCTCATAATGGAGAGAAACCATATGAATGTGATCTATGTGGGAAAGCCTTCAGACAACATTCTGCCCTTACAGAACATGAGAGAGTTCACACTGGAGAGAAGCCATATGAATGTCATCTGTGTGGGAAAGCCTTCAGTCATTGTTCTGGCCTTAGAAAACATGACAAAGTTCACACTGGAGAGAAACCATATGAATGCCATGTATGTGGGAAAACCTTCAGTCATTGTTCTGGCCTTAGGAAACATAACAGAGTTCACACTGGAGAGAAGCCATATGAGTGTCATCTATGTGGAAAAGCCTTCAGTCATCATTCTGGCCTTAGAGAACATGACAGAATTCACAGTGGACAGAAACCATATGAATGTCATTTATGTGAGAAAGCCTTTAGTCAAATCTCTGGCCTTAGAAGGCATGAAAGAACTCACACTGAAGAAAAGCCACATAAATGTGATCTATGTGGGAAAGCCTTCAGACAACGTTCTGCCCTTATACAACATGAGCGAGTTCACACTGGAGAGAAACCATATGAATGTCATTTATGTGGGAAAGCCTTCAGTTATCATTTTGGCCTTAAACTACACGAGAGAGTTCATACTGGAGAAAAACCTTATGAATGTCATGTATGTGGGAAAGCCTTTAGTCAAAGCTCTGGCCTTAGACAGCACAAGAAGTCTCACACTGGAGAGAGACCATATGAATGTCATCTATGTGGGAAAGCCTTCAGTCATCGTTCCGGCCTTAGAGAACATGACAGAGTTCATAGTGGACAGAAACCATATGAATGTCATTTATGTGGGAAAGCCTTTGGTCAAATATCTGGCCTTAGACGGCATGAAAGAATTCACACTGGAGAGAAACCACATAAATGTGATCTATGTGGGAAAACCTTCAGACAGCGTTCTGCCCTTAATCAACATGAGAGAGTTCACACTGGAGAGAAACCATATGAATGTCATCTATGTGGGAAAGCCTTCGGTTATCATTTTGGCCTTAGACTACATGAGAGAGTTCACACTGGAGAGAAACCATATGAATGTCATCTATGTGGGAAAGCCTTCAGTCAACGTTCTGTCCTTAGAAAACATGTGAGGGTTCACACTGGAGAGAAATCATGAATGTAATCTATGTGGAAAAGCATTTATTCAAATATCTGGCCTCACCAGTGTGTATACACAAGAGTATACAAACCAGTGAGAAACCATACTATGGCTGATATTTATGTAAAAGTATTTGGTCAATATTCTGATGTTCGATTGCATGAGAGAACCAACACTATAAATGTAATGGATATTTAAGAGAGTTCAACCATAGAGTTAATCTTTACACACACTCACAGACTCACACTCTGAAGAAACAGTAAATCTGTCAGTGTGGAGGAGCTTTCAGTCATCCTTACTCCTTAATCAACAGAAATGAATTCACAAAGGAGATAATCCATATGACTGTCATCTATGTGTCAATGCTGTGATCAGAAATGCCTTGAGAGAACTCACATTAAAAATGCAATGATTGTAGAAGTGTCTTCATTTTTACAGATACAAACTTTAAACACACCAGAGGGCTCACAAATGTGAGAAACTCTATGTCTGTATTCAATGTGACAATGTACTCATTTATAGTTTATTGTTAGACTACATGAGAAAAATGCACTGGGTAAAAACCCTAAATCTGTAATCATGGGAACAGAAATTCAGACAAGCACCAGCCTTGGTGCATGAACTCACACACCACACACACACACACACACACACACAGAGGCACACACTGTGTAGAAATAACCAGTAAAATATGAAAGGAGAGGGAATTCTTTAATATGAAGTTAAAGCCTTTTAAGGAACACCAGGAAATTCTGCAAAGTTAGTTAATAAAAAAATCATGAGAAATGCTTTACTCATAGAGCAATTCAAGTGGGAAAATGTGAGGACACTATAAAAGTCTTCTACTGTCCACACATTTATTCCTTAGCCTTATTAAACTTCTCACTAAGGAAAAATCAGTCTTAAAGTTCAAGTGGCAAAACGTTCAAGCAGATTTCACATTAGAAAACTGAATCTGGGAGGAAAAACTCTAAAGGAAACCTTTAGCACAAAATTCAGGAAATAATTCAGAATTTTGAAAAAAAAGATCTATTGTGAAAAATAAAGGATGAAAATGTACAATAGTGAAGTTATCTGGGAATATTGAAGGCAGGAATTTTTAACAAATAATAAGAAATGGAATTAAACCCATTTAATCAATTAGTATTTGCAAATATGTAAGCAGAACTGTAGTCAAGGCTTAAAAATCTAGTATTAATACACAATTATGTGATAATGTTATGAGCCATTGATTGTACACCATGTATGGAATGTATGTGTGTGAAGATTTCTCAATAAAAATTTTTAAAATCTAATATGTTGATCAGGTTTCAATTTGTGTTGTTTTGATTTTAAATGCAGTTCTAAATACTAAGATTTGAGTCTGTACTCCTTGATTTGGCCCACTTTCAGATGCCTTTTTTCAACAGAGCTCATCTCAAGCTTCATGATATAGCTCCACTCATTCCAACTTCCTACCAACACATGCTGTCTCCACCCATGCCCTGGGGTTGGCACTGAAAAACCTTCAACCTGTGTGCCAGGTTTCTTAGAGGTCCAGGTCCCTGGTGTAGTAGGGTTATGAGTGCAGTGGCCAAAACCTTTAGCCACATTTGGGTGTTTCCCAGGCCTTGCTGCTGCCCCTGAGAAAACACCTGGGGCCAGAAATCCTGGCAGATCTGCTCTCCCAAAACATAGATGACTCTAGATTTTGTTACTAAAGTCTATTAGATGTTTGGAGAGGGGTTAGTAGTTTATCCCAAGACCACATCTCAGAACTCCAAGCCACTCTATTGGTCTCTCTTCTCTGACAATGCTTCATCTCTCTTCTCTTGGCCTCTTCACCTACACATCCCAGGCTTCAGTTCCTCTGTGCTGGAGTGCAGCCCTCTCATCTCATTTTGCACACTCAGTTCACTGTTTCATATCTATCCACCAATGCTGGGTTCTGCCTCTTACCAGCATTTCCCTTCCCTCCTTTTGCCCTCCTCACTGGCCTGTGTATTTAGAAGCTCCCTGGATCCTCCACTTGAGTCCTGTCTCATCCCTGTCTCAGTTCATCTCCACTTGCATGGACCCTCAGGACTTCTCCTTAATGGCTCCCTGGCTTGCTTCTCCCTTAGACTTCTTTGATTCCCAGTTGCTCACTTCCCTAAGCCAAGTCAAGCACTACTACCTTCTTTCTCCTCCAACCTCCTGCCTTGTTTTCTCTCCAAGCCTGTCCTCACTGACTAACATTGCCCCTCCCAGTTATTTTAGCTTTGCCCATCACTTTCCATCTTTCCATGTCCATTGTTGCTTGGGTTCAAAAGTTTGAATTAATTGCTCACCTCTTGTATTAGTTGGGGTTCTCTAGGAAATGGCCAAGAGTAAATATCTATAAATATGAGATTTTATAAAAGTATCTCATGCAACTGTGGGGATGAACGAGTCCAAATTCCATAGGTCATGCCACAAGTGGACAGCTCTGATGAAGGTCTTCAATGAATCCCCCAGGAGAGGCTGCAAGCTGAAGTGAAGTGAAATTCTCTCTTCTGACTTTTCCTTCAGAGCCTTCAGCTAATTAGATTAAATGTCACTAATTGCAGAAGATGCTCCCCCTGGCTGATTGCAGATGTAATCAGCCATTAACGCAATCAACATGCTGATGATTTAATAAATTGGCCTTCTGGTTTATTAACCAGCCACAAAATGTCTTTGCAGTAATGGGTAGGCCAGTGCTTTTTGTTTTTATCCATAGATCTGTTGATGAACACTTGGGTTGCCTCTACCTTTTGGCTATGGAGAATAATGCTATGAACATTGGTATACACATCTGTTCAAGTACTACTGTCAGTTCTATTGAGTATATGCCTGAGGGTGGAATTGCTGAGTCAATTGGTAGTTCACTGTTTAACTTTCTGAGGAACCACCAAACTGTTTTCCATAACAGCTGTACCATTCCTACATACCCCACCAACAAAGTACGTATTCCTATTTCATTGCATCCTTGCTAACAATTCTTTTTTTTTTTTTTTTTTTTGTATTTATAAGCATTTTAGTTGCTGTAAAGTGGCCTTTCATTGTACTTTTAATGTACGTTTTCCTAAGGCTTATTGGCCTTACAAATATCTTTTTGGGGGCAAACTCTACTCAAATTCTTTGCCCATTGTTTGTTTTTTTTTCCCTATCTTTTTATTGAGTTTTAGACATTCGTGATATATTCTGAATATTAAAAGCTTTTATAAGATATATTTTCCAAGTATTTTCTCCCATTTTGTAGGTTATCTTTTCACTTTCTGAAAAATGTTCTTTCACTCACAAAATTTTTTTTTTTATTTTAAGGAAGTCTATTTTGCCTATTTTTATTTTATTGTGATTTTGATGTACAATCTCAAAATCCCTTGCCTAACACAAGGTCCTATAGATATCTCCCTATGTTGTCTTGTAAGCATTTTATATTAGCTCTTACATTTAAGTCTCTGATCCATTTTGAATTAATTTTTGTTTGTGATGACAGGTAAGTCTCCAGATTCATTGTTGTGCTTGTGGATTTCCAGTTGGTCCATTATTATTTGTTGAATAATCTTATTTACACTTGGAATGTATTTGGCATACTTGTTGAAAGTAAACTGGTCTTAAGTGTTCGAATTTATCTCTAGATGCTCAATTCTATTCTATTGAACAATATGTCTATCCATATTGCACTATCACAGTTTAATTAGAGTAGCTTTGTAGTAAGTTTTGCAATCAGGAAATGTGGGTCCCCCACCTTTGTTCTTGTTTCTCCAGATTGTTTTAGTGAAAAAGGTTTTTAAAACTAGAATTACAGGATGGCAGAGGGTGTGAGGGTTGTCCAGTGGTAGAATTCTCACCTGCCAGGCCGGAGCCCTGAGTTCAATTCCCAGCCCATGCATTTCCCAAATAAACAAAGAAACCAATGAAAACAAAGATAAAAAATTCAACAAATGGTGCTGCAATAATGGGATACTCACATGGAAAAAGAATGAAATGTAACCCTGCCATAAAGCATACAATAAAAAAAAATTACAGGATGGTATTTATTGATCAATCCAACCTAGAATTAGTTATCAAATTTTTCCACCCCATCACTAAACAGATTCTAAAGTTGCCTAAGCAGTTATTCAAGTCCATGGGGAAGAGGTAAGGTTTAGGTTTGAGGGATGGATACTGACTGATCCACCAAGAAGAGAATATCCTTTCTCAATTGAATGTATGTGGCAACCTTATCAAAATTCAATTGGTCATAGATGCAATGGTCTGATTTTGAACTCTAAATTTGGTTTCATTGGTTTAAATATCTATTCTTGTACTATTACTATGCTGCTTTGAACATTGTAGCTTTGGAATACATTTTAAAATTAGGTATTGTGAGTCCTCCAACTTATTTTTCTTTTTCAAGAAGGCTTTGGCTATTTGGGGGTCCTTACCTTTCTGAATAAATTGCATGATTTGCTTTTCCATTTATCAGTCTGTTAGAAATTTGATTATGATTGCTTTGAATCTGTAAATCGTTTTGGGTAGAATTGACAGCTGACAATATTTAGTCTTGAAATCCATGAGCATAGAATGCCGTCCATTAATTTGTCTTCTTTGATTTCTTTTAGCAAAGTGTTATAGTTTTCCATTTATAGGTCCTTTATATCCTTGGCTAAATTTCTTCCTAGCTATTTGATTCTTTTAGTTGCTATGGTGAATAGAATTTTGTACTTCATTATTGAGTCAGATTGTTCTGTCCATTATTGAGTGGTGTGTTAAAGTGAGCTACTATGTAGAACCATCAATTTCTCCCTTCAAATCTGTCTCTATTTGCTTCATATATTTTTTGAGGCTCTGCTCTTTGGGGCCTACATATTTATAATTTTTACATCTTCCTATTGAATTTTCCCCTTAAACAGTATCTAATGACAATTTTTGTCGCTCATAATGTTTTTTTTTTTACTTAAAGTCTATTTTATCTGATACTAATGTAGCCACAACAGCTAAATTTTTTTACTGCTTGCATGGTGTGAGGGTTTTGAGGCTTTATGGATGACAGAAAATTAACTTCAAAGTTAATTCAGTTCTGTGGATATAGACCTATTATAGGTGGGACATTTTTTCAATTGGGGCATCATCCAAGAGGGTATTAACCCTCTTACTGGCATTAATAGGGTGAATATGGAGAGAAAGACACAGAAATAAAGCCACAGCTTCCATAGAACATGAGAGTGAAAGCCCCAGAAGCCAAAAGCTGAAAGCGATGAAACTTGGAAAAGTAGGGAGAGACCAGAAGATGCCATAATGTACCTTGCCATGTGACAGAAGACTCCAAGAATGCCCACAGCTGTTGTTCAGGGAGAAAGCATTGCCTGATAATGTCTTCATTTGGACATTTTCACAGCTCTCAAAACTATAAGCTAGTAAGCTAATTAATCCCCATTTGTGCCAGTTTGAAAGTATTATATATCCTGGAAAAGCCATATTTTAATTGTGGTCCAATCTTGTGGAAGCAGCCATTTATTTTAATCCTGATTCAATATTGTAGGTGGAAACTTTGGGTTAGATTATCTCCACAGAGATGTGGCATGCTGGATTGGGGGTGTGACCTTTGATTAGATGGAGATGTGGCTTCACCCATTCCAGATGTTTGTTGATTAGCTTACTGGAATGCTTTAAAAGAGAAACATTTGGGAGAGAGCCAGGAATGACAGTGAACAGAAATTTCAGAGCATAACTGACAGGCAGAGAACAGAGTTGTGGATGTCTGGAGATGCTTGGAGGCCAGCAGTCATTGCTAGGAGATTAAGAAAGATTAAGAAAGCCAGAACCTGGGGATACCCAAGAGATGAACACTAGCCCCAGAGAAGCAGTGAGGAACCCCCACAGGAACAGAGGCTGAAAGCAATGGAACCCAGGAGCAAGGGACCAGCAGATGCCAGCCACATGACTTCCCAGCTGACAGAGCTGTTCCAGACTCATTAGCCTTTCTTTGGTGTAGGTAACATCTTGTTGGTGCCATAATTTGGGCATTTTCATTGGTTTATAACTGTAAACTTGTAGCTTATTTAATTCCCCTTTATAAAAGTTGTTCCATTTCTGGTATATTGCATTCTGGCAGTTTAAAAGCTAATACACCATTGTTAAAAGTCAGCTCATTTCTGGTATATTGCATTTCAGCAGTCATCAGACTAAATCACATTTCATCCTAAACCTACTTTGTATCTTTGACTTTAAAGCGATTCTATTGTAGACAGTATATAGTTGAGTTATTCTTTTTTAACCATTCTGCCAATCTCTAACTTTTGACTGGAAAGTTTAATCCATTTACATTCTGAGGCACTGCTGATAATAGAGGACTTTCTTCTGCCATTTTGCTATTTTGTCTTTCTAAGTTTTATACCTTTTTCATCCCAATTTAATTTCAATAGCACGTACACGTACTACTCCTATATATAAAATATCCTTTCACCATTTTTTGTAATTTTTAACCATTTATATCTTTGTACATTTTATGTCCAAAAACCTAGATTTAGCATTACATTGTGAGTGTTTATGTTTTAGCATATGTAGGAAGTAAAGAAGTGGAGTTACATATCAAACAATACAGCATAAAAAACCTGGTATTTAGTTGCAATTACCCAAATGGTGACCTTTACTGTAGGCCTTTGTTTCTTTATGCTGCTTGAACCACTGCCTAATGTCCTTTCCTTTCAGTATGAAGAACTCCCTTTATCATTGCTTGTATGGCAGATCTAGTGGGGATGAACTCCCTCAGCTTTTATTTATCTGAGAATGTCTTAATCTCTTCCTATTTGAAAGAGGGCCTTGCCAGATATAAAATCCATGGCTGGCAGTTGTTTTCCTTAGTACTTTAAGTATTTCAATCCACTGCATTCTGGGCTTCATAGTTTCTGATGAGAAAGCAGGATTTAATATAATCTGGACACTCATGCTTAACATATTGCTTTTCTCTTGCAGCTTTCAGAACTTTCTTATCCTTTGCATTGAATAGTGTACGTATATTTTTGTACATGTTAAACCTGTTTATTGTTCTCTTAGCTTGTATATATGTAATCATGTCTTTTGCTAAGTTTGGGAAGTTCTCTGTCATTATTACTTCAACTATTCCTTCTGCCCCATCTCTCCTTCTGGGACAATTATAATGCATATATCAGTGCTCTCGATGGTGTCAGAGGTTTCTTAGGCTATTTTCCCTTTTAACATATATTTTAAATATATGATTTTTCTTCTGATTGTTTCTTCTGCCAGCCCCAATCTGCTATTGAAACCCTCCAGGCATGTTTCATTTCTGTTATTGTTGTCTTCTACTCCAGTAATTCTGTTTCATTTCCTTTTAAAATTTCTCCTCCCTTAGACTGTCATATTTCTCATTCTTTGTTTTCCTGATGCTTTGTTCTTTCTCTGTACTTTCCTACCTCTAATTGAACATTTTTAATATCATGTTTTTAAGGCTTTACTCAGTATGTCCACATTCTTGTAATGCTGGTTTGAAAGGATGTATGTCCCCTAGAAAAGCCATGTTTTAATCAAAATCCCATTTTGTAAAGGCAGAATAATCCCTATTCAATACTGTATGTTTGAAACTGTAATCAGATCATTCCCTAGAGATGTGATTTAATCAAGAGTGGTTGTTAAACTGTATAAGATGATGACATGTCTCCACCCATTTGGGTGGGTCTTGATAAATTTCTGGAGTCCTATAAAAGAGGAAACATTTTGGAGACTGAAAGAGATTCAGAAAAAGCAGAGCAGAATGACATAGCCTTGAAAAGCAGAGTCCACCAGCCAGTGACCTTTGGAGATGAAGAAGGAAAATGCCTCCCAGGGAGCTTCATGAAACAGGAAGCCAGGAGAAGAAGCTAGCAGATGATGCCATGTTTCCCATGTGCCCTTCCAGATGAGAGAGGAACCCTGGCCGTGTTCACCATATGCCTTTCCAGATGAAAGAGAAACTCCAACTGTGTTCACCATGTGCCTTCTCACTTGAAAGAGAAACCCTGAACTTCACTGGCCTTCTTGAACCAAGATATCTTTCCCTAGATGCCTTTGATTAGACATATCTATAGATTTGTTTTAATTGGGACATTTTCTTGGCCTTAGAACTGTAAATTCGAAACTTATTAAATTCCCCTTTTTAAAAGCCATTCCATTTCTGGTATATTGCATTCTGGCAGTTAGCAAACAAAAACACTTGTCTTCTTTGGAATTTTCTGTATTTTATCCTCTTCCTTTTGATAGACCATTATTTCCTCTTTGATTGACTTGTACTTTTGTTACACACTACATTTTAATATTTTAAAATGTTAAAACTGTAAATTATTCCCTGATATGTCTGTTTCTTGCTTTTGTAATTAGCTGGTGATAAGTAAAGATTTTCTGGGGCTTCAACTCTCCGATCTAAAATGTCTGCCCAAGGCAAATACAGTGCATAGATTTGTCCCTATCATTCGGGATCTATGTCTTGTCCTGGATTATGCTGGTTAGTTTTTGAGTTCCCATGTGTGCTGGTTTGAAGCTATTATCTACCCCAGAAAAGCCATATCCTTTAAACCTCATTCAATATTGCTGAGTGAGAGCTTTCTGATTGTTTCCATGTAGATGTGACCCACCTAATTGTGGATGGTAACCTTTGATTAGATGGTTTCCATGGAGATGTGTCTCCACCCATTCAAGGTGGGTTGTTTACTGGAGCCCTTTAAGAAGGAACCATTTTGGAAAAAGCTTTAGAGTCTGTGCAGCCAGAGACCTTTGGAGACAAAGAAGGAAAACACCTTTAGGAAAGCTTCATGAAACAAGAAGCTGGGAGAGAAAGCTAGCAGACTTTGCCATGTGCCCTTCCAGCTGAGAGAGAAACCCAGAACTTCATTGGCCTTTTTTGAGTGAAGGCAACCTCTTCTTGGCACCTTAATTTGGACATTTTTTATAGATTTGCCTTAATTTAGACTTTTAATGGCCTTAGAACTGTAAACTTGCAACTTAATAAATCCCCCTTTTTAAAAGCCATTCTGTTTCTGGTATATCACATTCTGGCAGCTTGCAAACTATAACAGACTTATTCTGAAGTTTGGTTTCTCTCTCCTCTAGGATTTTGTTATTGGTTGGGTTTTTTGTTAAGGCTCTCTTTTTGACTGTTGGTTCATCAGTATTTCCCAGCCAAAACAGGGTGAGGTACTCTTACAGGGGGTGCAGAACAGATCAAAAGGGCCGCCAGAGAGGGTTAGGAATATTTTCAAAAAGGCTTTTTTTCTCTCTTCCACATCACAAGGCTATACTTTCCTGCTGAACCAGGAGATGGCACTTTTGTGACAACATATTCCCCTCAGCCCTAAGAAGGAAGGTTGTAATGGCCCTTTACCAGTTCCACCTCTGACATGGTCAAAACAATGGTGCCCAGTGGCATCTGACCAGAAAGGGATGGAACAGTGTGATCCCACATTCTAACTTTGCCAGCCAGTTTCTGGCTCAGGTACTGGGCTATGCCCCATTCTGTACTTGGGGCAGAGGATGCCCATGGCCACCCAGTCCACAGCAGCCCCCCAGGCAAGGATCAGAGGCCTATTGTTGCTTCCCTCAAGAGTTGGAGATGGGTGCCAGGAACCACAGATGGAACTACTCACAGTCTCAGAGCACAGTTCCTCAGTCTCTTCTGAGCATTGTACAGAACTACCGTGGTCTCTGAAACCCCAGAGAATTTATCCAGACAGTTTCTGTGTGCTTGCTACTTTGGGGAGAGGAATAGGTTCTGCAGCTCCCTACCTATTCCGCCATTTGCCCCAAAGTCTCCAAATCTCTAGTCACTCTTGATTTGACATTCTCTAGGTCACTCACCAGTTCTAGCCTCTTAATCTTTCATTGAAGAAGCAAAAACCTGTTTGGCCAGTGTCAAATCAAGTATGTATAATCATTCCAATCAAACTTGGCTCATTAACAACAACCCTCTGAATGAGCCAGCAAGAAATCATTGGATCTTTTGGCACCACAATGTAGAAGATAGACAGAGAAACAGAGCGGGGGGGTGAAAGAGAGAGAGAGAGAGAAAATCAGTACAAAGATAGACAAATGCAATTTGGGTGGACTGTGAATCAAATGAAAATGTGGTGAAGTTATGACAAAAAGGGAAGAGCTGAAGTCTTCAAATTTGCAACTTAAACACTGTGTGAATGACATGAAAGTTTCTATATGTGCACTAAAAAAATCTTATTTCCTGTGGCCAGAGACTTGAGATTTCTGAAAACCAAACCCAAAGGCTCATTGTAGGAGTAGCAGATTTATAACACACTAAATTCTCATCCTCGAAAGTGTCTGCTATAAAGTGATGGCATTGATTAGAAAGGAGTGGGATCCTGAAAATTGGGGTGGGGACATATGGATTCATAATGATGGCAGTGGGGACATTAGAAAATGGATTCTGCTGTGTTTTTCCTAGATAAACCTGTAATAGTAGGCCCTGAGGACACAGCCACCCTACCTCTAGCCTGCCCTGAAGAAACAGCCAGAAAATCTCCAGTCTTTCCTGAGGAATTGCCATCAAACCTCCACCTTAACCCTTCATGCTGCTAAACCTGTAATCACCTACCCTAAGGAAACAGCCCTCATTCCTCTGTCTGGAGAGATTAATCCTTTTTCATCAGATGAAACTGCAATGAAATACTCTGAGGTAATGGATTGAAAGATACTTCTAATTCTTTTTGTGACCCACCCTCACCACGCTTCTTTGCTTCAAGACCTGTAACAAGACTAAAGTACCAACTGCTCCCCCAAAAATGAGGTACAAAGTGACCTATGATGAGGTATACTATACTAAAAAAGAGCTGCATGAGTTTTCCAATTTGCATAGATAAAAATCAGGGGAATGTGTGGAAATGGATATTAAGTGTGTGAGATAATGGTGCAGGGAATATAAACTTGTATCAGGCTGAATTTACTGATATGGTCCCACTAAGCAGAGTTCTATTTTCAGTGTTATACTTCTAAGTACTAGAAATGGTGTTAAAAGTTTGTTTGGATGGTTGGCTGAAACATGGATCCAAAGGTGACTAACATTAATTCAGGTCAAAATGTCAGAACTGCCCTGGTATAATATGGATGAGGGGATCCAAATGCTTTGAGAGACTGGAATGTTAGAGTGGATTTATCATGGAAGACCTGCTCACACACTGTGAGGAATAAATTTAAGACTAGCTTCATCATCCCTGAAGAACTCTGTAGTCAGCCTTCTCTGTAGGTTAGCTATTACTGTGGAAACTGCTGTCACTGACCTGGAATCCATAAACACAATGGGGATGACTGGACTCCAAGTTGGCAAAAGCCACATGGCAGCACTTAATAGCCAAAGACAAGGTGAGCATGGCCACCATAATGGACAGAAGACTCAAAGCAGCAATCAAATAATATGAATTGCAGAGATTTATGGCATTGCCTAGTAGATCATGGGATACCTAAAACTGAAATAAATGGGCAGTCTACTAAATTCTTATTTGATCTGTGTAAGCAGAAGAGGTCTAGGCCAAGTGAACAAAGTCTAACTTGAATTATAAAAAGGGAGAGTCATAGTCACTTAATCAATTCCCAGACTTGAGACAGTTTAGAGACCCACAGCCCCTTGAATAAGTGGAAGGCCAGGTACACTTGGGAAGGGACCTGTTACATTGTCAAAAAGTTATACTGCTAATCTTCCTTCCAACATTCCCCAGAGAGACCCATGGTCTTTTACCAGGGTGACTGTGTTTTTAGTTTGCAAGCTGCCAGAATGCAATATACCAAAAATGGAACAGCTTATAAAAAGGAGAATTTATTAAGTAGCTAGTTTACAGTTCTAAGGTAGTGATAAACATGACCTATGATCATGTGATCAGTTACAGACACAAGGACTGTAATGCTATGAATATTTCTTCCTTGCTTTGTAATTAGTTTCTATGTATTTAAACATAAATCAAATATCTTTGTTTTCCTCTTTATTTTATCTCCTTTATCATATGACATAAGCTGTTTTGTTCGTGTTATAGTATTTAAGTTGTAAGATACCAAGTTTAAGAGTGAATTTTACCCAAGGACTTGCACCATATTCTGGAGAGATTTAATGAGTTTCTGGCTGGACACAGGACAGTTGAGTATTGTTAGGTGAGGAAAAACTGTGTCTGTTATTATTTTCTATTTAGAGATTAAGTGTGGTTTAAGGTGATGTGTATAGCTGCCAAGTTGACAAGGGGTGGAATGTCATGGTCAGGTTCATGTGTCTACTTGGCCAGGTGGTGGTGCCGGGTTGTCTGGTCAGACAAGCACTGGCCTGTCTGTTGCTATGAGGACATTTTGTGGACTTTAATCTTGACCATGTTGGATGCATCAACTGATTGCATTTCAGCTAAGGGGAGTGTCTTCTGCAATGAGTGATGCTTAACCTAATCACCTGAAGGCTTTTAATCACTCTTCCTGCTTCAGCCAGCCAGTCTCTCCTGAGAGTTCATTGAGAACCTTCATTGGAGCTTCCAGCTCATTGCCTGCCCTACAGATCTTGGATTCTTACATCCCCATGGTTGCCCAGCCAGCCTCTCCTGAGAGTTTGTTGAGGACCTTCATTGGAGCTGCCAGTTCATGACCTGCCCTACAGACTTGGACTCTACATTCTCATGGGTACATGAGACCTTTTATGAATTTTATATTTACATATATCTCCTGCTGATTCAGTTTCTCTAGAGAACCCTAGCTAATACAGCCACCTGGGAAATTCCTGATATTCTCACAGGCACTAGGTCTTCCATTTTAATAAGCCAAGCCCTTGATCTTGGGGCTTTCCCTTAGGAAACTTATTCTTGCAAAGGAGAAACTAAGCCTGTTTATAACTCCACCTATGAATCATCCCTAGAGAACCTCTTTTGTTGCTCAGATGTGGCCTCACTCTCTAAGTGCAACTCTGCAAATATAGTCATTACCCTCCCCACTAAATGGGACATGACTCCCAGAAGTGTATATCTCCCTGGCAACATGAGACATGACTCTCAGCAACGAGCCTGGCTCTGGTATCATAGGATTCAGAACAACTTCTTGACCAAAAGGGGGAAAGAAATGTAAAAAAAATGAGGTGTCAGTGGCTAAGTGATTTCAAATAGAGTTTAGAGGTCATTCTGGAGGTTATCTTTATGCATTATATAAATATTCCTTTTTAGTTTCTAGTGTATTAGAAGAGCTAGAAGGAAATACCTAAAACTTTTGAACCATAAACCAGTAGACTGTATTCATGATGATGATTTTATAATGACATAGCTTTTACAGCATGACTATGTGATTGTGAAAACCTTGTGACTGACACTTTTATCTAGGGTATGGGCAGATGAATAAGAAAATAAGACAGAAAATAAATAAATAATAGGGGGGATTAGAGGTATTCTACTTTGCTAGCTTCCAGATGCCATACACCAGAAATGGAATGGGTTTTCAAAAGGTGAATTTAATAAGTTGCTAGTTTACAGTTCTAAGGCTGTGAAATTGTCCAAATTCTGTCTATAGACAGAACCACGGAAAGAACCTTGGTTCAAGAAGGCCAAGGATGTTCAGCATTTCTCTCTCAGCTGGAAGGGCACCTGGCGAACATGGCGATGTCTGCTAGCTTTCTCTTGGGCCTCTTGCTTCATGAAGCTCCCCAGGAGGTGTTCTCCTTCTTCACCTCCAAAGATTGCTGGCTGGTGGACTCTGTGGTTCTCTTGTTCTTCTGTCGTGGTTCTGCAGCTCTCTCTTCATTCTCAAAAGGAACTCTCTCCAAAATATCTCCTCTTTTATAGGATTACAGTAAACTAATAAAAACCCACATAGAATGTGTGGAGACATGCCTCCATCTAATCAAGTTTAATACCCACAATTGATTGAGTCACATTTCTGTGGAGATAACCTAATCAAGTTTCCAACCTATAGTACTGAATATGGATTAGAAGAAATCGTTGCTCCCACAAGACTGATTAGTATTAAAACAGTGGCTTTTCTAGGATACATAAGTCCTTTCAAACCAGCACAGGAGTATGGATATTTTGGCATTCTTTTTCTAGGATACATAAGTCCTTTCAAACCAGCACAGGAGTATGGATATTTTGGCATTCGTTTTTTATTTTTTATTTTTTTTTTGAGCAATGAAAATGTTCTGAAATTGATCGTGGTTATGAATGCATAACTATATAATGATACTGTCAGCCACTGATTGAATACTTTTGATGATTATATTGTATGTGAATATATCTCAATAAAATTGCATTTTAAAAAGCTGAGGGAGTTTGTCACCACTAAATTGGCTTTAAAAGAGATGCTGGGTGGGCCACGGTGGCTCACTGGCAGAGTTCTCGCCTGCCATGCCAGAGACCTGTGTTCGATTCCTGGTGTCTGTCCATGTGAAAAAAAACTAAAAAAAAAAAAGAGATGCTAAAGAAAGTTCTACAGATTAAAAGGAAAGGACAATACACAGTAGATTGAAGCCACATGAAGAAATGAAGGATCTCCAGTAAGGGTAATGACAGGAGTAAACATAAATGCCAGTAATATTTCATTTTCTGTTTGTAACTTCATTCATCACTCCCTACAGGATCTAAAAGGAAAGTGCACAAAACATGATGAGAAAACAGTTTTTTGGGACTCACATGTGTAAACACATAATTTGAGACAAGTAAGGGGACAAAGGGTACAGGAACATATTTTGTGTGTACTGTTGAAGTTATGTTGGTATCAAAGAAAACAAATTTATTATATATTTAGGATGTTAAAATTTAGGTTTCACGGTAACTACAAAGAAAATATTGGAGCCATATGCTAGCTCATGGGTACAGAAAGTAGAATACAGGTTGCCAGGGATGGAGGTAGGGATAATACAGAGTTAATACATAAGGGATATAGGGTTTCTGTTTGGGAAGCTGGGAATGTTTTAGTAATGGAAGGTGGTGAGGGTACTGCATCATTGTGAATATTATTAATCCCACTGAATGGTATGTTTGGGAGGGGTTGAGACAGAAAAGTTTATGTTGTA
>PVIY010002656.1:0-70514 GCA_004026745.1 Myrmecophaga tridactyla
ATATGAACTTCGACCACGTGATCAGTTACAGAAACGAGGACTGTAATGCTGTTTTGTTCATGTTATACTGTTTAAGTTGTAAGATATCAAGTTTAAGAATGAATGTTGCCCAAGGATTTGCGCCCTATTCTGGAGAGATTTAATGTGTTTCCAGTTATATGCAGGACAGTTGAGTATTGTCAGGTAAAAGAAAAAAAATATGTGCTTATTTGTTTTCATTTGGAAATTAAGTATGGTTTAAGGTGATATATGTATGGGTGCCAAGTTGACAAGGGGTGGACTGTCATGGTTAGGGACACGTGTCAACTTGGCCAAGTTGTGGTACCTGTTATCTGATTGGGCAAGCGCTAGCCTGCCTGTTGCAATGAGGACATTTCAGAGGATTAGGTCATGATCACGTCAGCTGCATCCACAGCTGATTCCATTTGTAATCAGCCAAAGGGGAGTGTCTTCTGCAATTAGTGGTGCTAAATCTAATCGTGGGAAGCCTTTTAAGGAGAACTCAGAGGAGACAGGTTTCATTCCTGCTTCGGCTGGTGAGCCTCTCCTGTGGAGTTCATCCAGACCCTCCATCGGAGTCGTCAGCTTCGCAGTCTGCCCTGTGGATTTTGGACTCTTTGTTCCTGCGGTCACGTGAGACACTTATATATTTTATATTTGCAAGTGTTCCCTGTTGATTCTGTTTCTCTAGAGAACCCTAACTAATACAATAAGGTTGGAAATAAATAACTGACAGAGAACTGCAAAATCCACAATATATGGAAGTTAAATGACACTCTTAAACAATCAGTGGGTCATAGAAAAAATTGCAACGAAAATCAGTAAATATCTGAGATGAATAAAAATGAGAACACAGTATATCAAAACATATGGGATTCAGCAAAGGCAGTGCTGAGAGGGATAGTTTTAGCTCTAAATGATTACATTGAAAAAGAAGAAGGAGCTAGAATGAATGGCACACCTAAAGGAGCTAGAAAATGAATGGCATACTTAACCCAAAATAAGCAGAAGAAATAACAAGGATTAGAACAGAAATAGATGAAATTGGGAATAAAAAAATAGAGTGTATTGACAAAACCAAAAAGTTGGTTCTTTGAGAGGATCAATAAAATTGACAAATATTAATGTAGACTGACAAAGAAAAAAAGAGAGATGTAAACGAAATCAGAAGTGGGAGAAGGGACATTACTACTGACCCCACAGAAATAAAGGGATGATAAGAAGATATTATGAACAACTCTATGCCAACAAATTAGACAACTTAGATGAATAAGACAAGTCTATTTTGGTCACGCAATCTACACCAACTCTTGAAGAAATGGAAGATCTCAACAGACAATTTACAAGTAAAGAGATTTAATCAGTCATCAAAGACCTCCCAACTAAGGAAAGAACCTACCATCTTCCAGGGCCAGATGGCTACCAAACATTCCAAGAATAAATACCAATTCTGCTGAAACTCTTCCCCCAAAATTCAAGAGCAGGTAACAATTCCTAACACATTCTACGAGGCCAATATTACCTTAATAACAAAGCCAGAAAGTGATACTACAAGAAAAGAAAGTTACAGACCTTTCTCTTATGAATATCGATGCAAATATCCTCAAAAATACTTGCAAATTGAATCTGTTAGCACATTAAAAGAATTATACATTACCATCTTGTGGATTTTATCCCAGATATACAAGCATGTTTCAACATAAGAAAATCAATTAATGTAATACACCACATTAACAAAATGAAAAGGAAAAAAACAAATGATCATCTCAATTGACGCAGAAAAAGCATTTGTCAAAAGCCAGCATCCTTTCTTGGTAAAAACACTTAGAAAAATAGGAATAGAAGGAAACATCATCAACATGTTAAAGAGCATATGTGAAAAACAGAAAGTCAATGCCATGCTCAATGGTGAAAGAGTGAAAGCTTTCTCTCTGAGATCAGGAAGAAGATAAGGATGCTCACTGTCACCATTATTATTCAATATTGTACTGGAAGCTCTAGGCAGAGAAGTTAGGCATGGAAAAAAAAGGCATCCATGTGGAATGAAAATGATAAAACTCACTACTTGCATGTGACATGATTCTATATATAAGATGTCCTGAAAAAAAACTGCAATAAAACTACTAGAGCTAACAAATGAATTCAGCAAAGTGACAGGGTATCAGATCCACATGGAAAAAAATCAGTAGTGCTTCTATACACATGAGCAACCTGAGGAGGAAATCAAGAAAAAATTCCATTTCCAATAGCAACTGAAAGAATCAAATATTTAGGAATAAATTTAACACAAGATGTAAAGGACTCAGACACAGAAGACACAAAACCTGCTAAAAGAAATCAAAGAGTTAAATAAAGGAAAGGGCATTCCATGCTGACTGTAAAACTAAATATTTTCAAGATATTAATTCTTCCCCAAATTGTTTACACATTCAATGCAGTCCCATCCAAAAGGCCAAAAGCTTACTTAGCAGAAATGGAAAAGCCAATTATGAAATATATTTGGAAGGGTAAGGGGCTCCCAAAAGGCAAAAACGTCTTGAAAAAGAAGAGCATAGTTGGAAGACTCACATATCCTGACTTTAAAGCTTATTACAAAGCTGCAGTGGTTAAAACAGCATCGTACTGGTGCAAAGATATATATATCAATGGAATTGAATTGATAGTTCAGAAATGGCCTAATATCTATGGCCAATTGATATTTTAAACATTGTTTTTGCTGTAAAATATAGCATATGTACAAAAAAGCAATAAATTTCAAAGTACATTTTAATAAATATTTATAGAAAAAATTTCAAAATATGGTATGAGTTACAGTTCCACAATTTCAGGTATTTACCTCTATCTGCTCTAAGACACTGGAGACTAAAAAGAAATATCAATATAATGATTCAGTAGTCATACTCAGTTGTTAAATCCTATCTTCTCTGTTACAACTCCTCCTCCTTTGATCCTTCTCCAAATATTTAAGGATATCTGGGCAATGACCATTATAACTTCTTCATATTGAAAAGAGGCATTGGCAGTATGGGGTAGGAGGATGCAACAGATTGATGCTCTTGAAAAGACTGATAACTGGGTTTCAGGGCTTATCTAGTCTAGGAAACATATGGAGGTTTTAGGTTTCTGAAAAATAAACTTAATGAGTGAAACTTTTATAGAGTCTCAGATAGAGCCCTGGGTATTCTTTAGGGTTTACAGGAATACTGTTGGTTAGCAATATCTAGTTGAAACTTGCATAAGAGTAACCTCAAGAACACCCTCTTGAGCCATTTGAAATCTCTTAGCCATTGAGACCTTATTTTATTACATTTCTTTTCCCTTTTTGGTCAGGTATACATTGTAAATCCTGCACTGCCAGGGCCAGCCTCATCCCTGGGATGCATACCCAACATTGCCAGGGACACACACTTACACCTCTGGACCTCATGTCCCACATAAGAGGGAGGGTAATGATTTTACTTGCAGAGTTCAACCTAGAGAGAGAGAGATGGTCAATTGATATTTGACAAAGCTGCAACGTCCACTCAATTGAGAAAGTAAAGTCTCTTCAATAAATGGTTCTGGAAGAGCTGGATATCCATATGCAAAAGAATTATGGAAGACCCCTACCCAAACCATATACAGAAATTAATTCAAAATGGATGAGAGCTAAATAGAAGAACCTGTAGTATAAAATTCCCACAAGAAAGTATAAGGAAGAAATGTGTTAAGCAATGGTTTCTTAGACTTTAATCAAAAGCACAAAGAACAAAAGGAAAAAATAGATAAATGGGGCTTCATCAAAATTAAAAACTTTTGTGCATCAAAGGACTTTATCACAAAATTGAAAAGGCAACCTACTCAATGGGATAAAATATTTGGAAACCACATATCACATAAAGTTTTAATCTCCAGAATATATAAAGAAAATCTACAACAAAACAATAAAAAGGCAACTCATTTTTTTATTTATTAAACATAGCAACATACAAACACAAACATTCTTACCATATGCTCATTCCATTCTTGATATATAATCAATAACTCACAATATCATCACATAGTTGTATATTCATCATGATCATTTCTTAGAACATTTGCATCAATTCAGAAATAGAAATAAAAAGAAAACAAAAAAATTCATACATACCATACCACTTACCCCCCTTTCAGTGATCACTAGTATTTTAATCTACTAAATTTATTTTAACATTTGTTTCCACTATTATTTATTTATTTTAATTCATATGTTTTGCTCGTCTGTCAATAAGGTAGAAAAAAGAAGCATCAGACACAATCACACAGTCACATTGTAACTTTTTACAATCACACAGTCACATTTAGTGAAAGCTATGTCATTATACAATCATCTTCAAGAGACATGGCCACTGAACACAGCTCTACGTTTTCAGGCAGTTCCCTCCAGCCTCTCTATTGCACCTAACTAAAAAGGTGGTATCTGTTTAATGTGTAAGAATAACCTCCAGGATAACCTCTCAACTCTGTTTGAAATCTCTCAGCCATTGACACTTTATTTTGTCTCATTTTGCTCTTCCTTCTTTGGTCAAAAAGGTTTTCTCGATCCCTTGATGCTGAGTCCCAGCTCATTCTAGGATTTCTGTCCCATGTTGCCAGGAAGATCCACACCCCTGGGAGTCATGTCCCACACAGAGAGGTGGGAGGGCTGTGAGTTTGCTAAGAAAACTCATTTTAAAAATGGACAAAAGATTTGAATAGACATTTCACTAAGAAGATACAAAAATAGGTAAAAAAGACCATGAAAAGTGCTCATGTTCAGCCATTAGGGAAATTCAAATTAAAACCGCAATGAGATATCATTTCACAACCATTAGAATGGCTACTATTAAAAAAGTAAAAATAAAAACAAAACAGAAAATTGCAAGTGTAGGAGAGGAGGTGAAGAAATAGGAACACTCATTCATTGCTGGTAGCAATGTAAAATGGTGCTGCCCCTGTTGAAGTCACTTTGGCAGTTCCTCGGGAAAGCTAAATATAGAATTATTACATAACCTGGAAATCCCTCTACTAGGTATATACCTAAAAGAATTGAAAACAGGGACTCAAACATGTATTTGCCTACCAGTGTTCATAGTGGAATTATTCACAATTGCCAAAAGATGGAAGCAACCCAAGTATCCACCATCCAACGAATGGATAAACAAAATATGGCAATATATACTGTAGAATATTGTTCAGCCTTAAAAAGGAATGAAGCTCTGGTTCACGTGACATGTAGCATAGATGAACCCAGAAGATATTATTTGCACAATATAATCCAGACACAATAGTACAAATATTGTATGATCTCACTGATCTGAAGTAATTAGAATAAGCAAACTCATGGAGTTAGAATCTAGAATACAGGTTATGAGGGTCTGGGTTGGGGTAGGGGATGGGAAGTTAATGCTTAATTTGTACAGAATTTCTATTTAGGTTGATTATAAAGTTTTGGAGATGGGTGGTGTGATGGTAGCACAACATTATAGCGCTAATTATCACTCCTGGATTATATATGAGTGTGGTTGAAAGGGGAAAATTCTAGGTCATATGTATGTTATTAGAGTAAAACAAAGATAAAACATAAGATTGTACAACACAGTGACCTCTATTCAAAACTTTTATAATCGCCTGATTTTTCCTACAATAAACATGCATTACTTCAATAATAAAAAATAACAAAATTAAAACCATTGTATTTTCACACTAGGGAATTTGGGGAGATGAGACTGTCTTGACTGTGATGGTTGCTACACAAAGCTACACGTGAAAAAATTGGATAGAACTCTGCATACACACACATACACATGAGTGCTTGTAAAATTGCTCAAATCTGAATAAGTTCTGTGGAATGCATCAATGTCAATTTTCTGGTTTTGATAGCGTACTATAATTATGCAAAAAAGCTATCCAAAGCAAGCAAAAGGAAAGGAAAGAAATAATGAAGATTAGAGCACAAATAAATGAAACTGAGAACATGAAAACAATTGAGAAAAAAGAAAAGTCCAGGACCATATGGCTTCACATGTGAATTCTACCAAACATTCATGAAAGAATTAGTACCAATCCTGCTTGAACTCTTCAAAAAAATTGAAGAGGAGGGAAGGCTAACTAACTCATTCTATGAAGCCAACATCACCCTCATACCAAAGCAAGAAAGATATTATAAGAAAATAAAATTACAGACCAATCTGTCTAATGAATATAGATGCAAAAATCCTCAATAAAATTCTTGCAAATTGAATCTAGCACCACATTAAAAGAATTATACACCACTGACCAAGTAGGATTCATCCCAGGTATGCAAGGATGGTTCAACATAAGAAAATCAATTACTATAATACACCATACCAACAAATCAAAGCAGAAAAATCACATGATCATCTCGATTGATGGAGACAAGGCATTTGACAAAATTCAACATCTTTTTATTGAAAATACTTCAAAGGATAGGAATAGAACAGCACTTCCTTAGCATGATAAAGGTAATATATGAAAAACCCACAGCTAACATCATCCTCAATGGGAAAAAACTGAAAACTTCCCCTTAAGATCAGGAACAAAAAGATGTCCACTATCACCATTGTTATTCAACATTGTGTTGGAAATTCTAGCCAGAGCAATTAGACAAGAGAAAGAAATAAAAGGCATCAAAACTGGAAAGATAGAAGTAAAACTCTCACTGTTTGCAGATGATATGACACTATATGTTGAAAGCCCCCAAAAATCCACAGCAAAACTACTAGAGCTAATAAATGAGTACAGCAAAGTGGCAGGTTACAAGATCAACACTCAAAAGTCTGTTGTGTTTCTATACACTAGTAATGAGAAAATCTCAGTGGAAAATCAAGAAAAAAAATCCATTTACAATTGCAACCAAAAGAATAAAATATTTAGGAATTTAACTAAGGATACAAAAGACTTATACAAAGAAAACTACAAGAAATTGCTAAAAGAAATCACAGAAGATGTGGTAGTTAGATTCAGTCGTCAACTTGGCCAGGTGAAGCCACCTAGTTCTGTTGCTGTGGACATGAGCCAATGGTACGTGAACCTCATCTGTTGCTGATTTACATCTACAGTCGGCTAGGAGGCGTGCCTGCTGCAATGAATGACATTTGACTTAATTGGCTGGTGCTTAAATGAGAGAGCACAATGTAGCACAGCCCAAGCAGCTCGGCATACCTCATCTCAGCACACGCAGCTCGACCTAGGCCTTTGGAGATTCAGAAAGGAATCACCCCAAGGAAAGTTGTTGGAACCCAGAGGCCTGGAGAGAAGGCCAGCAGAGATTACCCTGAGCCTTCCCACATAAGAAAGAACCTCAGATGAAAGTTAGCTGCCTCTCCTCTGAAGAACTAACAAAATAAATCCCCTTTTATTAAAAGCCAATTTGTCTCTGGTGTGTTGCATTCTGGCAGCTAGCAAACTAGAACAGAAGACCTAACTAAATGGAAGGGCATACCATGTTCATGGATTGGAAGACTAGATGTAGTTAAGATGTCAATTCTATCTAAATTGATTTGTAGATTCAATGCAATACCAATTACAATCCCAAAAACTTACTTTTCAGAAATAGAAAAATGAATAACCAAATTTATCTGGAAGGGCAGTGTGTCCCAAATAGCTGAAAATATCTTGAGAAAGAAAAATGAAGTCGGAGGTTTCACACTACTTGACTTTAAGGTGTATTACAAAGCTACAGTGGTCAAAACAGCATGGTACTGGCATAAAGATAGATATACTGACCAATGGAATCAAATAGAGTGTTCAGATATAGACCCTCTCATCTGTGGACAATTAATCTTTGATAAGGGAGTCAAGCCAACTTACCTGGGACAGAACAGTCTCTTCAATAAATGGTGCTTAGAGAACTGGATATCCACATGCAAAAGAATGAAAGAGGATCCATATCTCATACCCTATACAAAAATTAACTCAAAATGGATCAAAGACCTAAACATTAGATCAAAGACCATAAAACTTTTAGAAGAAAATGTAGGGAAATATCTTATAAATCTTATAATAGGAGGCTGTTTCCTAGATCTTACACCCAAGGCATGAGCATTGAAGAAAGAAAGAAAGAAATGAGAACTCCTCAAAATTGGACATTTTTGTGCATCAAAGAACTTTGTCAAGAAAGTAAAAAGACAGCCTACACAATGGGAGACAATATTTGGAAATGATATTTCAGATAAAGATCTAGTATTCAGAATATATAAAGAGATTGTTCAACTCAACAACAAAAAGGCAAACAACCCAATTACAAAATGGGCAAAAGACATGAACAGACACTTCTCAGAAGAGAAAATACAAATGTCCAAAAGGCACATGAAAAGATGCTCAACTTCCCTGACTATTAGAGAAATGCAAATCAAAACCACAATGAGATATCATCTCACACCCACCAGAATGGCCATTATCAATAAAACTGAAAACGACAAGTGCCGGAGAGGATGTGGAGAAAGAGGCACAGTTATCCACTATTGGTGGGAATGTCAAATGGTACAACTGCTGTGGAAGGCAGTTTGGCGGTTCCTCAGGAAGCTAAGTATAGAATTGCCATATGACCCGGGGATACTGTTGCTAGGTATCTACTCAGAAGACATGAGGGCAAGGACACAAACAGACATTTGCACACCCATGTTTATAGCAGCATTATTTACAATTGCCAAGAGATGGAAACGGCCTAAATGTCCATCAACAGATGAGTGGCTAAACAAGCTGTGGTATATACACATAGGATGGAATATTATGCAGCTGTAAGACAGAATAAAGTTATGAAGTATGTAACAACATGGATGGACCTTGAGGACATTATGCTCAGTGAGATTAGCCAGAAACAAAAGGACAAATACTGTATGGTCTCACTGATATGAACTAACATTAGTGAATGAATTTGGAAAACTTCAGTTGATAACAGAGACCATCAGGAGGTAGAAATAAGGTAGATATTGGGTAATTGGAGCTGAAGGGATACAGATTGTACAACAGGACTGATTGTAAAAATTCAGAAATGGATAGCACAATACTATCTAACTGTAATACAATAATGTTAATGCACTGAATGAAGCTGAATGTGAGGATGATAGAGGGGGGGAGGGCTGGGGGCATAAATGAAATCAGAAAGGAAGATAGACAATAAAGACTGAGATATTAAATCTAGGAATGCCTAGCACGTGCAATGATAGTGACTAAATGTACAAATTAAAAAATGTTTTTGCATGAGGAAGAGCAGAGGAATGTCAGTATTGCAGGGTGTTGAAAATAGATGGTAATTCATATTTTAAAACTTTAACTTATGTATTAAGACTAAAGCAAAAAAGTATTTGGTACAAAATTTATAATTTGACTAGTGCATTTCCTAATGTAACTTATGTGGACCATTAATTGATCACCATAAGTACATGGAACCTTGAGTAAGGCATGAGAGTTTGTAGGTTTGTCCAGAGTGATGCCCTGATAAATCCCGGAGTGACTTGAACAATGAATAAAAAAGTGTTTGCAAAGTCCCTTGGCAGAATGGTGAGAAAGAGGGAAAATTAAACTTCTACATGTGGAGAATTCCTGATATTCTCACAAGCAGTGTGGACAACCAAAGCAATAGGCTGAGCCCTCAATCTTGGGGTTTGTTTGTTCACATGAAACTTATCCCTGCAAAGGACAGGCTGAGCCTACTTAAAATTAGGCCTAAGGAAAAAAAAAAAAGAACTATCCAACTGTTGCCATTGCAAGCAGGTGTAGTTTTTCTTTCTGCAACTTACTGTGGATATATAAATGTTTCAAAATAAAAGTTAAAAAATGAAAAAAATAAATGTGTATGTACTGAACAATTTTTTAAAACCTTCTGAACAACTTTTTAAAACCTTCTGTTTATTTGTGGGAAGGGATAAGTATGTGAGTGTTTTTGTTTCCTTGGATGCTCAGACAAATAACATGCAATAAGTTATCTTAAAAGTGGAAAATTTTTGGCTCATGATTTTGAGGCTAGGAGAAGACCAAATCAAGGCATCTTCAAGGCCATGTTTTCTTCCCAAAGACTGGCATTCTGGAACTGGCTGCTGCTGATCCATGGTCCTTGTCTCACCTGTCACATGGCAGTGCAAATGATGGCCTCTCTTGGCCTTTTCCTTCTCTCCTAGGTTCCACTGACTGTCAGTTTCTTCCTTCCTGTAGCTTTCTAGCTGTCTGAATTTCATCCTGCTAATGAAGGACTCCAGTATTAGGATTAAGTCCCATCCTGATTGAAGTCGACCACAACTTAACTGAAGTAACTTCTCAAAAGATCCTACTTACAATGGGTTCACAGCCACAGGAATGGATTAAGTTTAAAAACATGCTTTTCTGATGTACATAACTTCAAGCCACTATAATAGATATCTATGGAGAAAATGGAAATAAAAATAATACTTCCATTGAATGGCATTGTCAAGAAAAGCCCACACTCTGGAGTCAGCAGAACTGCACTGGAGCTCTGGCTCTTATACTGGGTAGATCTGGTGAGTTCCTTAACTCCTATAAGCCTCAGTTTCTTAACTGTAAAATGGAGTCCATAACAGCTACCACATTTGGCTCTAGTGAGATTTCAGTGAGCTAACTCTTGTAAAGCACTCAGCCCAGTCCCAAGCAAATAAATAGTATTCAAAACATGTCAGCTATAATTAAAGTTATATTCATTCATATTTAAATATATCATATAAGCATCCATACCCTCATAATTTTGTATTTTTGTCATGGCTCTAAACCTAGTAAAAGTAAAAAATGTTATGAGAGCTATTTTTAACCTCATTTTTGTACTAGAAAATCATTTATGAAATGTGTCATGGGAAATCATTCAGGCTTTAATTTTCTTCACTTACTATTTCTCAGCATGCTGGAAAGCATGCTATTGACTATTTAGCTTTGGAATTTCCTTCACACTGTTCTCAGGAATTGTTGCCAAGGAGAACAGATGAAAATCAGAACTGTGGATCTTTCTTATCCAAATCTTACTGCTAACTCCATCTCTGATGGCTGGTCACATTAAAGACAAAAGTGAGTCATTATAATATGACCTTGAAATTGCACAATTTTTTTTATTAAAAAAGTATTATTTACTCAATTGGCAGCTGGGATCCCAGAGCCCACTGCTACTTACAGTATTTTCTAATAAAGGCAATTTTCTGTCCTGGAGAAATAAAAGCATAAATGTACCAGATATTGGAATGACCAATGGAACCACACAGTATGACTGAAACAGAAAACTAGATAAAGGACAAATCACAATTGTTCAATATCACTGACCCGTCTCATTATCATCAAGACATCAAACTTTCTGGAACCATTGTCTTCAGAACCACGTACTGAACACTAAAATTAAATGAAGGTAGTCATCTTTGGGTCAAGATGTATGTAAACAAAATTCAGGAAGTTTAAAATTCCTCATGAAATTCCATCAATTCACTGTGCAAAAAACCAAAATTTTGAATTTAGAAGTTGCCAAGCAGTATATTTTTGTTAATTGCAAGGTTGAATTTTAAAAACTTCAGTTAGAACCCCAGGGAATTCTAACAAAAATGATGAATGCTGTGATGCTTCAAAAAGGACACTTTTCCATAAGATGTATGGCCTGCAACAAGAGCAGATTGTGAGGGAGCCCCTCTTTTCCAAATAAGGGAAGAATTTGCAGTGTTTTACCTCTTTTATTTATCCTAGCATTCTTGCATTCGGGATTTACCAAATTTGTGAAAGTTGTTAAAACTCCAAAGAAAACACTGTCAATTTCAAGCTGCACTGCCCAAACTGACTGGGTGGTATGGTCTTATTAAGGATGCAAATGTGGTACTTGGCTGGATTTCACCCAGCAACGTCTCTGGATATGGGCTACTCTGATTATCTATTTGTATTAGGACACTTCTGATTTGTGTGAAAGTTCTCTTACTCCAATCAATTTAAGAAATAATGCAACAAGGAGCTTTCTGGGCCCATATAATCAACAAGTGTGAGAATAGAGCTGATGTTAGAGAATCCTAAATTCAAATGTCACAGGAGGCTCCCTCACACTACCTCTCACTTCTATTTCTCTCTGTGAGGTGAGTATTTTCTCTCCTTCATAATCTCCAATATGGAGAAAGATGTGTCCACTGCAACTCAAATGAACAGCTTTACAGTATCACATCTAGAGACAAAGGGACTTTTTCCCCAGCTCATGTTTGAGATATCCTGAGAAAGGAAAATAGCTGACTTGACTTGAGTCACATGCTTATTCCTGGAGAAATCCTGGACAAAATGGCTTGCCTCACTGGGGCTCAGATCCAACTCTGTGGCCTGAGATGAGGGGTCAATGAATGTGGTAACCACCTAGTTTGAAGAGATATTTCCCAGTAATAAAGTTGGGGCTATTCCTACCCAACAGACATATCATATTCACTATACTCTCCCACAACCGAACTCATAGGGTTTACAGATTGGAACAGCTGAAGAGTTGTAAGTGGCCACAGGCTCCAGGCACAAGAGAGAATGACCATTGCCCACAATTATTACCCTCTGCTCCTCAACCCACTTCCTTCTCTGTTTTATCTATCTTTCACCTCATTCTTCCTTTTTCCCATGCTCCACTCTTTTCCACATTAAGTTCCCCAGCCTCCTGTTTTTGTGTGCTTATCTAACAATCCAGTACCCCATTGCTATTCCTCTTTATGCTTATTTTTGCTTTCCCTTCTATTTCAAGTGACCCACTGTAAGGATGTATCTGTGAATAAAAATGAAGGCAATGTTTTTCATGCCTTTAAAAAATGAAGCAGTGCAGGGAAGATGGCAGAATAGGGAGCTCCAGGACCCAGTTATTCCAGCAAAACAGCTATTAAACTATCAGGAAATATCTGATATTCCTGATTGTTGAAAAAAAACAACTATTTTGAAAACTCCAGAGAACAGAAGAACATTGTGCAGCACCTGGGGAAGAATGGGGGAAGAGGCTGACAAACTATGGTTAAGAACACTAAATTGCTGTCTTCATGGATCGGCACCCAATCCCACTCTCACTTCTACCCGCTAGCTCACCAGAGACAAAAAGGGATATAAAAATGCTCTTCTCCAAGAACAGGGGTGGGTACACTGATCACTAATCATGGCTTTTGATTAGTGAATTCAGATTACTGAGGGCCCAGCTCCAAAGGCAGCAATTGTTTCAACCCACACTGGGCAAAGGCAGTAGCAGTCATTGTTACCACCCTCCCTAGACAGGGCAGAGGTGGTGGAAATTTAAAGATATAGTACTTCCTCAGGACTGCAGAGAGCAGTTAGCTCAAGGGCTGCATTTGCTGAGTAGACCAGGAAAACCATTGGTGAAGCTTTTTGCACCTTCCTGATCCCCTTCCCAGGGCACTTGGAAACTGAACTGAGTCCTCTTCATGGGTCCACAGCCCTGTTTTGGCTGGGAAATACTGACTCCAGGAAACCCTTTTTAGAGTGACCATCCTCTGGAAATTGCCTTCCAGGCAAATGCAGCTAGAGATCACAAAAGGAATGTAACAACTATAGAGGCAGACAGACAGCCTGGGACAAAGGCCTTTGAGCTTCAGATACCCAGGAGAGGGAGAGCTGTCTCTTAAGAAACAGAGGGGAAAACCAAATGCCAAGACAATGAACAAGCAAAAGCCCAGGACAAGACAGAGGCCTCAAAAGACGGGAAAACCCTACACATTGCACTCACTTTGAGCAGACATTCCTGACAGAAGGGCTAAAGTTAAGAAAATCATCATGTTGTCACCAGTTGGTAAAAAAAATAAGAAACAGATATGTCAGGGAATAAATCCCATAGTTAACATTTTAAAATATTAAATGTGACAAATGGTTATTTCCAATGCATTCCAGACAGTAGAGTTTCTGTTCCTCTGCTGGCACCATGATCTAGCAGGAGGAAGAAAGGATAAAATCAGGTTTGTGCTACTCCTCTCCCACCACTGCTGGATCTTGAACAAGGTATTTCTCCTTTAACCTCAGGGTTATCATCTGAAAATTAAAGAAGATAAAACTAATATTTTACCTCACAGGTGGTGGTCAGGAGTCAATAAAAATTGCACTATCTTACTTTTTCTAATCCAATTCATTTTTTAGGAAACCCATTTAAAAAGATGAAATAAGTGAAAAAAACACATTGAATACCAAAATATGCCTTGTAAATTTGAGTTGCTGTTAACTAAAAATTACTTTCATAGGAAAAAATAGTTAACTTTTCTGAGTTTTGTTCATAAGGTCATTATTTGCAAAACTGAGAATAGTAGATGTATAAATTAGATGAAGCTATACATGCAAACATCTAGGAAATTCCCTGGAACTTGTTGGTCCTCTTAAATGGTATTGATTTCTGAACTGAATATAAATTTACTAAAATTCTAATACAAACATATGTGTGTTTGTATAAATGCAAATCTTCCTTTTAGCATCAGATCTTCTTCAGTGGCAAATATATTTCAAATATGAAAATTTAGAATGGATATATAATAAACATTCAACTAGAAATAAAGCAGGCTGCAAAATGCTATGTTTCATCTGCTCTCAGTTATGGGAGAAAAAACATGTTTATCTATGTGTGTGTATTTAAGCATTAAAAGAACATAAAAAAAATGTGCAGTTTGAAACAAGATAGTACAAGACAAACAAAAGAACAGGAAAAGATGGTCCATCCAGAGGAAGAAGATAAAAATACAGCAAACACCAATGAAGAAGATGATAATGTGGACATACCAGACAAAACTTTAAAAAAAAAGATCTTAAAAAAGCTCAAAGAGATGAAGGAAAATACAAGAACTAAAGGATACCAGAAAGACAATGAATGAGTACTGTGAGAGTCTAAGTAAAGAGATAGATATTGTTAAAAGAAAACAAAGAGAACTACTGGAATTGAAGACCTCAATAACTAAAATGAAGAAAAAAAAATGCCCAGGAGGGTGTCAAGAGCAGATTGGAACTGACAGAAGAAGGAATCAATAAACATGAAGGTAAGATACTTGAAATAAGTCAGGTTGAGGAAAAGAAAGAAAAAAGAACTATTAAAAGTGAAAATTTCCTAAGACAACTTTGGGACACTGTCAAGTGCACCAATACGGGAGTCCCAATACTCCCATTAAGGAGAAGAAAGAGAAAGAGGCAGAAGAAGTATTCAAAGAAATAATGACAAAGAACTACCCAAACTTAGAAAAAGATGTAAATATGCACAACCAAGAAGCTCAGAGAACACGAAAGAGGATAAACATGAAGAACAATGCACCCTGTCATATATTGATTACTCTACTGAGTGCAGAGGAGAAGCGAGCTCTGAAAGCTGCAAGAGAAAAGCAATGTATTACATATAAGAGAATGCCAATAAGATTGAATGCTGATTTCTCATCAGAAACCATGGATGCAAGAAGGTAGTGGGTTGAAATAATTTAAGTGCTGAGAGGAAACAACTGCCAGCCAAGAATTTTATATCCAGCAAGACTCCTCTTCAAAATGAGGGAGAGATTAAGATATTTTCAGATTAAACAAAAGCTGAGGGAATTCATCACCACTAAACCTGCTCCACAAGCAATGCTAAAGGTAGTTCTTCAGAAGATGGGAAAGCACACTAGACAATGATTGAGAAGAGCATAAAGAAATAAATACCTCTAGTAAAGGTTATCATTTGGATAATTATAAATACCGGTATTATTATATTGTGTTGTTTGATATGTAACTCCACTTCTTACTTCTTATAGGTGCTTAAATGCAAATGATAAAAATAATGATAACTATGTTTTTGAACATACTATGTACAAAGATATATGTCAACAAGTACAAAAAATGGTGAGAGAACAGAGGAGTAAAGAAAAAATGGAATGGACAGAAAAGCATGACCCAATTATATGCTGTCTGCATGAGACTCACCTTAAATTCAAAGATACAAGTAGGTCGATGGAGAAAGGATGGAAAAATAGATACTATGCAAGTAGTAACCAAGAGAGAGCTGAGGTGGCTATACTAATGTTGGATAAAACAGTCTCTAAGTCAAAAACAGTTATAAAGGATAAAGATGGTCATTATATACTGGTAAAGGGGCAATTCAACAGGATCATGTGACAATTATAAACATATATACACCTAGTAACAGAACCCCAAAATATATGAAGTAAATACTAGCAGATTTGAAAGGAGAAATTGATGGTCCTACATTAAATAGTAGAGACTTTAAAACACCACTCTCAAAAAGATCAATAAGGAAGTACAGGACTTGGATGATACACTAAACCAACTAGACCTAACAGATATATGGAGAACACTGCACCCAATGAAAATAGAATACACATTTTTTTTCACATGCACATGGATCATTCTTCAGGATAGACCATATGTTGAGTCACAAAACAAACCTCAATAAATTAAAAAAATTGAAATCATACAATGTATATTCTCCAACCACAAAGGAATAAAACTAGAAATCAAAATGGAGAAAGAATTGGAAAATTCACAAATACGTGGAAATTAAATATCATAGTCTTAAACATCTAATGGATTAAAGATGAAATCAGAGCAAAATTAGGAAAGATCTTGAGGCAATAAAATTGCAAATACAGCATACCGAAACTTATGAGATACAGCTAAGGCAGCACTGAGAAGGAAATTTATAACTCTAAATGCTTACATTTTAAAAAAAGAAAGACTTCAAATCAGAGACCTAATCTCAAAACTGGAAGAACTAGCAAAAAAAAAAAAAAGAACAAAATAAGCCAAAGTGAGAAGAAGGAAGGAAATAACAAACATTAGAATTGAGATAAATGAAATACAAATAAAAAGCAATAAGGACAATTAAAACCGAAAGTTGTTTTTTTAAAAAACAATAAAATTGACTAATCTTTAGCTAGACTGCCAAAGAAAATAAGAGAGAGGATATAAATAATAAAATCAGAAATGAAAAGGGAGACATACCCTGCTGAAATAAAGGAGCCATAGTAGGATACTGTGAACAATTGTATGTCAATAAGTGAGATGACCTAGCTGAAATTTTTAGACAAATTCTTAGAAACACAAACTATTTACACTGGCTCAAGAAGAAATAGACCATCTCACCAAGCCAATTACTAATAAAGAGATTGAATCAGTCATCAAAAATTTCCCAAGAAAGAAACACCCAGGACCAGATGGCTTCACAAGGGAATTCAACCAAATATTCCAAGACAACTCCAATTCTGCTCGTACACTCCCACTCTCATTTTACTAGGCCAACATTACTCTCATACCAAAGCTGTAAAAAGTTAGCACAAGAAAATAAAACTACAGATCTATATATCTTCAGAATACAGATGTAAAAATCCTCAACAAAATATTGTAAAACTATACCGAACAGCATATTAAAGAATTAAATATCATGATCAAATGAGATGTATCCATGGCATGCAAGGTTGGTTCAACACAAGAAAATCAATGTAATACACCACATTAACAGAGTGAAGGAAAATAAACATAATTACCTCAAGTGATGCAGAAAAGGCATTTGACAAAATCTAGCATTTTTTCTTTCTTTTTTTCTTCTTTTGTATGCTGTGTGATGAGGGTCACATTCATTGTTTTCCATGTGAATATCTCATTATCACAACATGAAATTTTTTTGGGGGGGTGCATGGGCCCAAAATCAACCTTGATTCCTTACATGGCAGAAAAGAATTCTAGCACTGATTTGCCCATACACCTTTAGCCAAATTTTCTTATTTTTTCTTTCTTATTATTTTTATTAAGATATCTTCATACACCATACAGTCCATGCAAAATATACAATCAATGGCTCACAATATCATCACATAGTTGTGTATATTCACCACCATGATCATTTTTAGAACATTTACATCACTGCAGAAAAAGAAATACCCACTATCCCTTACCCTTTACCTCTCCCTCTCATTGACCACTAGTATCCAGCATTCCTTCTTGATCAAAACACTTGGAACACTAAGAATAGATGGGTTTTAATTTGTTCAAGCTGCCAAGAATATCAGAAATGGGTTGGGGTTTTTTTTGTTTTTTGCATGGGCAGGCATTGGGAATTGAAAGTGGGTCTCTGGCATGGCAGGCAAGAATTCTGCCTGCTAAGCCACCATGGCCCACACGAAGTGGGTGGGCTTTTACAAAGAGGTTTTATTAGCTTACAAATGTACAGTTTTAAAGCCATGAAAACGTCCAAATTAAGGCATTAAGGAGAAGATACCTTCTCTGAGGAAAGTCTGCTGGCATCTGGGGTTCTTTGTCACATGAGAAGCCACATGGCCAGCATCTGCTGGTCCTTCCCTCCCAGGCTCCATTGTTTTCACATTCTGATTCCAGGGGTTTTCTCTCTGAGCACCTGTGGGTCTTCTCTTAGCTTCTCCAGGGCTTTCCTCTCTCACCTCTCTCAGTGGCGCTGAATGTTTTTCCTCTCTCTTATCCTCATAAAGGATCCCAGTAAAGGGATTAATGAATTAATGATTAATGAATGGGCTGGGCCACATCTCAGTTGAATCAAGAAGTCCCACCCATAATAGGTCTGCACCCACAAGAATGGATTATAAGAACATGGCCTTTTTCTGGTATACATAAAAGCTTCAACCCAGCATAAGAAGGAAACTTATTTAACATCATGAAGAATATATATGAAAAGCTCAGAGCTAACATTCTACTTAATGATGCAAGACTGAGAGCTTTTCCTCTGAAATTAGGAACCAGCCAAGAATACCCACTGACATCACTATTATTCAACAATGGACTGGAAGTTTTTGCAGACCAATTAGGCAAGAAAAAAAAAATCCATTCAAATTGGAAAGGAAAAATTAAAACTTTCCCTATTTGCAGATGACCTGATCCTATATACAGAAAATCCTGGAAAATATACAACAAAGTTCTTAGAACTAATACATGAATTCAGCAAGGGCAGGGTACAAGATCAATACCCATAAATTGGTAGTTTCTATACACAAGCAATGAACATTCAGAAGAAGAAATCAAGAAAAAAATCTATTCACGGTAACAACTAAAAGAATTTAAAAATTTAGGAATAAATCTAACAAAGGATGTAAAAGACTTGTACATAGAGACCTACAAAGCATTGCTAAAGGAAATTAAAGAAGACCCAAATAAATGGAAAGATATTCTGTGTAATGGATTGGAAGATTAAATATCATTAAGATGTCAATACGACCAAAGCAGTTTATAGATTCAATGCATTTCCAATCAAAATTCCAAAAACGTTCTTTGAAAAAATGGAAAAAAAACTATCTCAACAAAAGACTTGAACAGAAATCTCTCCAAAGAAAATATACAAATGGCCAGAAAGAACATGAAAAGATGTTCAGCATCATTATCCATCAGAAAAATAAATGCAAATCAAAACCACAATAAGATACTATTTCATGCCTATTAGACTGCTATTAAAAATGGAAAATAACAAGTATTAGAGAGGATTCAGAGCAATAGGAACACTCATTTATTGCTGGTGGTAATGTAAAATGATGCAGCTTCTGCAGAAGACAATTTGGCAGTTCCTCAGAAAGCTAAGTATTGACTACCATGTGACCTGTCATGGCCAGGTTCATGTGTCAACTTTGCCAAATGCATATGTCCAGTTGTCTGATCAGGCAAGCACTGCCTGACTGTTGCTGCAAGAATATTTCATGACTGGATGATAAACCAGAAGGCTAGTATATTAAATCATCTGTCAGTTGATTGCATTTGTGACTGATTACATCTGTGATCAACTAAGGCATGCCTCCCACAATAAGAAAATCCAATCAGTTGAAGGATTTTTAAGGGGAAGAGAGACTGTTTTGTGGCTTCTTCAGCCAGCAAGTCTCTCCTGTGGAGTTCGTCCAGACCCTTCATGTGAGTTGCCAGCTTCACAGCCTGCCCTACCGATTTTGGACTCTTCCATTCCCACGGTTGCATGAGACATCTTCATAAATTTCATATTTACAGATCTCTTTTGATGGTCCTGTTTCTCTAGAGAACCTTGACTAACACAAGGGACCATTATTTATTCTTCCTTCCCCATTATTAAGGCTCTGGAGAATAAGTAGTGGATTCCAAGTTAATCCAAGGAACTAAGCACATACTTGAGGGCTTGAAAGAAATGTTGCTATAGTTGCCTGGAAGAAATGAAGGTGGGCCCAGAGGAGAGTTGGAGGAGCCAATTCACTGCTCCCAGGACTGATTTGAATAATATCCAGGAGAGTGAGATTTAGTAGTGAGAAGAGTATTAGTTTCTGATGTCGATAATTTAAAATTGCTATTTTATATTCTATGAAAGAATTTGATATCTATTTTATTCCTGTTAAATTTGGGATAATGGTGATAGGACATTTGGACAAGTGCATCCTATCCCATATTAATATTTCTGGGAATGCTGGCTGGGTAAAGGTGAAGATAGGAAAGAGTATATGAAAGCCGGCATAGTAACTATTCCATAAAGCTAATTAATTTGGAGACTTGTAGAAACCTTTATGTGGCTGTTACAGAGGGTCACCGACACACTGAGCCACTGGAGAGAAGTGTTGTCACCAGCAGCAGGAGTGAAAAGTTGACATTTGCAGAGGGAGAGACCTGCACGTGTTTTTCATTGCTAATTTTCTTACAGGATGTTATTTTACCAGAATTCTGGTAAATTCTGGCTTAATTCAAGAAATAGGTCTTTGAAACCATTTTTACTTTTATTTTATTATTTATTATTATTTTATTATTTATAAAATGCAGCAAAAGAAATTTCACAGATGGAAGACTAACAGGGTACAGTTTTAACCACATTGTAACTCTCCCTCCCATACTTATATCCACTCTCAGCAGCACCTTGGTAAGGATTGTGCATGGGTATATTGCTGGGGGGAAGAGAGAGAAGTAAAGAATAGGCAAGATATGGAAAAGATTAGAGACCTAGAATATAGAAAGAAAGAAGGGTGAACATAGGAGTTTAGGTAATAATTGCTAACATTTATTCAGCACTTATTTGCAAGGCACCATTCTAAGTGTTTTACACTAGCAACACATTTAATCTTTGTAATAGCACTAAAACTTATGTACCATTATAATGCCATTTCCAGCCAACAAAATAAACACAGAGAGAGGTTAAATAACACGTCCACAGTCACACAGCTAGTTTAGTGGCAGAGTCAGGATTAGAAGCCGGAAAGTCTGGTTCTAAAATCCAAGCTCTTAGCCACTTAGAGATGTGGGATGAGAGGCCTAATGCAGTGGATATATACTAGGAGGAAGGTAATGGGTACATGACAGAAGGGGACCCAGCAAGGGTGGGATGTGCACCTATCTCTTAGGGTCATCACACAGATTTCTGGAAAGGGTGACAAATTGCAATATAGAGCTCCCAGGTCCCTTCTGAGTTCGAGTTTCTTTGACCCTATTAATTGGCCAGGAAGAGAGAAAAATGCAAAATGAAGTGAAGGGGGGTTGGCGAAGTGGGTGAAAAGTATGTGTTGGAGGTATCAGGTATTAGGATAAGAATGGGTGAATCACAGAACTGAGATTCATAGAAGGCATATTCTCTATCCAATTCAAGAATCTTTTCTCTACCATCCCTGGTAAGAGGTTGAGAGACCCTGTTAACACTAACAAGTTGAGAGAGAGCTCTTTGCAACACTAGGACCTGTTTTATGTGTCTTTACATCGGTCCAGTGCTCACTAAGTTCTTCTTTGATTTCAAGAGTGATTGGTGTCTGTGTTACCTCTATGCACTGTGACTGGCTCTACCCCTCAGGATCATTCAGAATAAGTCAAAATCCTTTTCTACACAGTAGTGCATTAAATCTGTCTTATTTTTCTGCCAAATCCTCCCCAGTTTTTTCAGTGAAATTATTTAAAGTCATTTCTTGGAAATTTTCTTCTGAGTAGTCTCTAGCCAAGTAGAAGCCCTGGGGGATTATGGTACCTGAGTTGAACTTGATACACTAGGTGTGGTTTGACCAGCACAGAGTTGAGCAAGGCAATCACCTCTTTTCATTTGGACTTCATTAATGAAATCTGGAAGCTCTTCACGCAGATGACTCATAATGAGATTTTATTCAATGAAAATCCATGAGTCAATCTGAGCTATGTATTTCTCACCCTATGCTTGAACTTGATCTTTTAGCCATTTTATTGAGATATATTCACACACCATACGAACCATCTGAAGTATACAATCATTGGCACACAGTATCATCACATAGTTTTGCATATACCCCCATGATCAATTTTAGAACATTTTCATTACTCCAGAAAAGAAATAAAAAAGAAAACCCAAATCCTCCTATACCCCTTATTCCCCCTATTATTGATCCATAGTATTGGTGTGGCACGTTTGTTACTGTTAATGAAACAGTATTAAAATATCACTGTTAGCTATTGTTCGTAGAAAACTTTTAAAGAATCTTTTTTTGGCAACCAACTTTTTTATTAAGAAAATTTTTTAAGATATCACATTGGTATTAAAGAAGTCTAAAGCCATTCCTTTAACACTTCATTTTTTTTCCTGTTTGCAGTTGCAAATTATACAATGTACTTATAAATATTTTCTACTGTATTTTGTTTTCATATATTGATTTGCTATTTATGTTTGAACCCCTATAAAGCAAAATGCTATGCTACATTCTGATAGTAGAAAGATTAAACACCATCGACTTTACATTAAAGGAGTTCAATTTATCTGGGGTACAACAAAGACAGAAAAAAATGCATCATGGTTTTCTAAATGTTTTATAAAATTCACTATGAAGATAAGGATGAATTTTATTTGTCCTTTATGTGGGGTTAAGAAAGGTTTACGAGATTGGAAAGCTTGGTGTACAGCTGAAAAGATGTCCATCAATATTAAAAAGAGGGAGGGTAGGAGGTGACAAGGCACAGAAGTCCAGAACATGTTATGTTGGGAGATTAACTCAACACATCCGGTGGTCAGGAGGAGTGAACCGAGGTTCAAGTTAGAAAGTCAGTGGAACCTGCATGGCAAAGGACCTTCATTGTATCTCTAGTAAGGAATATGGACTTACAAGAAATTGGTCAAATCTGAATCCATAAAACATTAAAAATAAACAGATTTTGATTCTGAGTATAAGCTTCTTCATCTGGAGAAGGTTTATCTTTTCCTATCCCACCATGCTTTTTTTCTCTTAAGAATTTGGTAAACTGCTTTTGGATTCTAAGAAAGCAGGTTGGCCATTTTTTCCTTTTCCTTTTCTTTTAAAAGGAACTTTTGTTGTGCTGTGCTTTGAAATTTATTGATTTTTGTATATATGTTATTTTTCACAAAAAAGAAAAAAAGGAAGTAAAAAATATAGGATTTAACACACGAATATAGACTGCCTTATCATTATACTGGTATTTCTTTTGGCCTCCAGTGTCTTGGAGAACAGTAACTGTGGAATAGTAACCCGTACCAAACTTTAAAATCGGCTCATGAACTACTTGTTAAAATGTACTTAGAAATTTATTGCTTAGAAAACTTTTTTTAACAGCATAAGAATGGTTTAATTAAATTGTACCCATATCATAGAATATTATACAGCTATTTAAAATGACATTTTTTAAAAATATTTAATCATACAGGGAAATGCTTAAGATATTAAGGAAGTAAAATGCAGGATGTAGAATTATATTCAGTATTATTCCAATTTTGAAAAATACATATATTTAGTATATTTACATGCACAGAAAAAGAAAAGAAGACATCAATTGATCTACATGGAGGAATTATAATTTCCTTCTCCCTTATATATTTTTAAATGTTTTTTATTATGAAATATAACATATATCCAAAGAAAATAGAGAAAAAGTAAACTTTTCAAAGTACACTTCAATAAGTAGTTACAGAACAGATTTGAGTTTGTTATGGCTTACCATTCCACTATTTCAGATTTTTCCTTCTAGTTGCTTCAAAACACTGGAGGTTAGGGGAAACATCAATCTAGTGATCCAGCAGTAACACTTTTGTTAAATCCTGTCTTCTCTGTTATACCTCTTCCTCCTCCATTGATCCTTCTCCCAATCTATAGGGATCTTTGGGGAAGGCCCAGTTATATGAAGGGGGTCAACACTACATGAAGGGGGTCAACACTAAAGGATAAGGGGATCCACTTAGTTGATTCTTTCTTCCTTATTTTCTATATTATTTCCAAAATTTTTATTTTATATACGGAGTAATTTTTTTCTAAAAAGAACCATCATTTGAAATATGCTAGGCACCAAGCTAGGAAGTTTTAGTGATTATTTAATCTCCAAGAGCAACAACTATGAAAGATAGATATCTTAGTCCCTCGCTATTGAGGAAGTGAGGCTCCATGGTCTAAACCATCTGTCAAGGGTGCCCTTAATTCAAGGACCATGGCCATGTTTTCCTGCTGCACTACATGCTGTGCCTGCTGTGCCTTAGGCCTATGGTGGCCTCTGACAAAACAGACCTGTTCACAGCTTGTTCAAGAACAAGGCCTTATTTGACTCTCTATATGCTTCACATCTCCTTCCAAAAGTAGAAAACGTTTTGTTGTTCCTGGACAAGAAACAGAGCCTTCTTGGTTCTAAGATTTGAGGCTCCATTCTGAAGTAGCTTTCACTGCCCAAGCCATGCCCTCTCAACCATGGTATCTGCTGTCCTGCTTAATGGTTTGGCATTTTGTCAGATTTTGTGCAGGACAGGGCAGAACTGCATACCCCCACCCCTTCCAGCCAGCTGGTTCTTTAATCTCTTCCCTGGATACTGAAACAAACAGGCTGTGTGTACTGGCTTCCTATTCAACCGAAATGATGGTGAGTCTGCAAACACACCAACCACGTGAACAATCAGAGGAATATCTGGCAGCCCAGTGATCTTTAATAACTATTTTAGCCCAAGAGTCTGGGCCCCTAAGCAGCTAGAAGTTCCATTATATCCTAAGCTTTAATGTTCAGCTGGGTTTCAGGTAGTACCTTAGTGAGGGTGTCCAAACGCCCACTGGCTCTGTTCCAGAAGGAATCCCCAGTGACACTAACTATAACCTTCAAGAGGGAAGCAGAGGTGGAATTTTTTACCATGGATTCAAGGCCTCCTCATTGCTTCCTGTTCCTTCCCGGAGGCAGAGACAAGAAGCCACTTGGATGGGGTCACCGCAAGTCAGTGACATTCAGGATTGGAACATGCTGTCTGGGCTACCACTTTCCCAAATCATACTGACCCTCTGGTGCTGCAGTTCATCATTTAAAAAGAGAACTACCTCGGGACTTTCATCTGGGAAGAGAGAAAAGACGATATGGGAATAGGACATGATGCATAAAATAGCAATGGGTGAAAATCTTATCCTTTTTTATTCAGACTCTTTCTCTGTCCCATGCCCACATAAGAGGGTTACATGTCCCAAAAAGCTTGAGTAATACAGGATTAAATAAATTTAAACAGATTAAGTTACTGCAGGACGTCTCAGAAGCTTTAATGCACTCGTGTATACTATGAAGGGGTTATAATGAAAAATGTTCCTCAAACGTATTCAACCACAAAACTAAGGAGTCCATGAACATACTTTGGAAAGTGCTACTCCAGGGTGAGCTTATAGAGATTTTGTGAAGATAGGAAAATAAGACCCAAAACAATCTCTCCCCACTTGCCATCACCCACTTTCCTCAAAGCTGCAGTGTTGGATCATACAAGGTTTTCATTTTACACTCTCCTCTGTAATTCAGCAAGGGTTCTATGGTTTTTTTTTTACTTGGTGGTCAAAGTTTTTGGAAGAGAACTCTGCCCGGAGAAAGTTCACTGGAGTGAGGAGGTAGTTTAGTGCCACAACCTTGAACTTAGTAGCCAAAAGAGGGACAACCTTGTCTCCGTGAGATAGGGGAGAATCCTGGTCCACCCACACACTTTGGTTCCCTGTAGTTGCTGCACCATCATGGTCTCCACTGGATACCAAGGGGGCCCTAAACCAATTTCCTTCCCAGTTTCTGGAGAGATAAACTCCTCCTCTCAGACCTTAATTGCAGTGAAAACCCCAAGGGGGCAGTTAACAAAGTTACTATCTCATGGGACTCAGAGAAAGGGACTGGCCCATGCCCTTCATTGCTGCAAAAGTCTGGGAACAACTGCTTCTTGGCCTGCAAAGTGTGGAAGGAAGGCTGCTTCTCAAGGTCCCCAGGCCAAGGAGAAAGTTTCTCTTTCTTGGCATTTTTTGAGTCTCTGTTAACTTGAAATTGATGAGCATTTTCCTGAAGGGATTCACACACAACAGCCTGGGTTCTTGGCCTCTTTAGCTTCCTTTCTAGTAGCCAGAGAAAGTTCTGTTTTCTAGAGGAGGAACTCATGTATTGTTGCACAGAGTTTGGAATCAGGGGAATAGAGAAACTAGGGCTCAGGGTGTCCTGAAAGTAGGAGGACATCCCTACAAGGCTGACCACTGACAATAGGCATCACCTGGCAAAGCCCTGCCAAAAAGGCATGAAGCTGCAAGTAGGATGAATGATCAGATTAAGGGATAATGTGGAGATCAGGGTAGAATCTGTGGATTTTCTGGCTTATGTGAAGGGTAGCAATGGTAAGTTGGGTCTGGTTCCCACACAGCATGGTAATGGCAGCTCTCCATATGGTCCATGGGCTGAATGTGGCCAGACCTCCTGTACTGTGAACACATCTGCCAGATCCAGCAGCTGCACCAACTGCAAGCACCAAGGACTCAATTCTACCCTGGTCTGAAATTCCAAGGCCAACTGCTCCAGCAGTGACTCCTTTCCCAAATTGTAGAGTCCAATTTTTATATTATGCTGTGGATGATTTCAAATGAGATCAGTAATCTCGTAGGCAATTTGGTAGGGAAAGAGGAACCAGGGCTGGGTTGCAATTGGTGTTGACTAGGTATATTATGGATCTGCTTTTCCAATCACAGAGCTGGCCCCTTCAGCATGGACAGTGTATATGATAGAGGATGGTTCCAAAATGTCCTTCAAAGAGAAACATGAATGAGCTAGAGCAGTGATTGGCATTGATGAGGTTAATGGTCATGGTCTCTTTCAATTTCATGTAGAGTCAGTAGGTGGCTCTCATCAACCTCCAGGGCTCAGATCCAATCTTAGATACCTGTAGGTTACAATGCAAGAGGTAGGCAGTGATTGGGAAGCAGTAGAGGGGCTGGGCCCAGGTGCTGGACAGGCTCACCATGTGGTCTAGGTGTATGTAGGACAAGAAGAGTCGTCTGCAACCAGCCCAGAGCAGGCTCTGAAAATCCACAGCAATGGGCATATGGGGGATCAGGATCCCATTCATAGTTGTAGGGTTGGACAGTCACCAGTGGGATCCTCACAAGATTGGGCTTCTCAGTGAGGCTTCCACAGCTGCAATCCCCCAAAAAAGATGTGTTGGAATAAAGAACAGGGCCAGGAATCCTAAGGGAAATCTAGCCCAGAAGAGGAATAAGTTACTAGACTGGGCACAGAAAAAGAAGTGAACATGTTTGTGGGAGGCTTACTGGGATCTGAAATTGAGGAAGACACTGGGTATAGCACCACTCCCACCCACATATGGAAGCAGGGCTAAGCCATGGTGTTCAAAGTCCATAGGAAACCTGTTTTTAACCAAGGGCATGACATTACATTTTTGTGTGATAAATATCATCATTTAGGTTTAGCCTATTGTTCAGTCTGTTTTAAATATTAGTTCTGTCAAACAGAAATAATTATCCCTCCAAGCTCAGTTTTATTCAAAGATTCGATGAACATGACATTAGTGTTAAAACAAATGCTGAAAGAGCCAATGAAAGTCTTGGGTATGACTGCAGGGACCATTCATCAGAAGCAGTTTTCATTCTATCTTCTGAAAGACAAACCTCTTTATGAATTGAGACAAATTGCTAAAATTGACTTTTAGCTAAAAAGAATCCTGGCAGGTGTCTGAAAAAGACCCCTTTTGGCTTCTATCTTTTGTATGCATGTGTGTGTGGATTAGACTCTGGAGTGAATCACTGTGCTATATGTGGGTTTTGGGGTTCTCAGTAAATTCTGTTCTGCAGCTTGTCCCTTAGGGCCTCTGGATTAATAATCCCAACCTGTCAAAATGGCAGACCTCTGGCCTTCAATTTTCTTGGCTCTCTGTGCTTGTTTTCTAAAGGAGATGCACCTCTCCCATTTATTGCCCTGGAGCCCCAGCACCTCCATCCCTGAGGATGCCCTGGGGCTGCCTTGTGACTATTCCCAGCCTCATATGACTCTGGGCATTGACACTCTCGGGGGCAATCATCAAGAATTTCTCTGCCAATTTTGCCTGTGACTATCTGCTTTTCACATTCCTCTTCAGGGGTCTTGCAGGAGGGCTCCCCTCAGCAATAGTGACAAAGAACTTTACATTTTGATATCCTAAATCTTCTTTCTTCTCAACATTTGGGGAGGGGCAGCGGAAACTTTTTTGGGTTGGGGTAGATCCAATCACAGTCCCACACTGCCCCTTCCAGATACTGGTTCGGAGCTCTTACTGGTTTTGTTCTCTCTCAGGAGTTCCCCTGACCAAAAATGCAATCTGGTTTCCACTAAACTACCTTCAAACATATCATACATATCAGCCTTTGTCTGAATTCCAATGTTGAATCCAAGTTCTTTCACAAGTTCTTTCACAAGCAGGGCTCTTTGACCCCAGGTAAGTCAAGATATGCATAGAGACCTTTATAGATCTCTATAGAGATATCCTCTATAGGTAGAATCCTGAGGGAGAGCATATGGATTAGGATAAAAGGTAAAGAGAACAGGAAGTATATAACCATGGGAAAAGTTTGTAAAAGTCCCCACCAATCCCAGTTGAAAGTTATATAACTAGTGTATAAATATAAACTGAATTAGACAATAATGCACCCTCTACAGATGCGTTATCCAATATGGTGGCTCCTAACCACAGGTAGCTATTGAGCACTTGAAATGTGGCTAATCTGAATTGAGATGGGCTATAGGTGTAAAACACACAACAGATTTAAAAGATTTAGCATGAAAAATAATGGAAAATATTTTGTTAATTTGTATATTGATTACCTGTTGAAATAATAATATTTTAGGTATTGGGGATAAATAAAATTAATTTCACTTTTTTAAAATACATCTATTCGAAAATTTGAATTATCTATCTATGTGGCTTATATTTGTGATTTGCATTGCAAGTTTTCTATTGGACAGTACTACTCTAGAGTTTGTCTATAGATTTGGGGAAAATAAAATCCTCCTTAACATCTCAGCGTGTTTGGGATTGCCTCAGCTATGAAAACTGCCTCGTCCAATATCTTGCCTCTTTCCAGGGCAACTTGCATGCAGTGATTGACCAGCCCAGGCTTATAAATTCCCAGCATATTTGCTCCCACCTGGGGCAACTCTGAAGGGCCATCCCAGCTTCAGAGCTTCCTGCTTTGCAACCTACCTCCTCACTTTGCCTGACTCTTGCTGCTGTCGCTTCCCTTCCACAGGTGTTGATCCTAAGAAATATCTTGCAGGCTAATCACTAGCTGTGAGTCAGCTTCCAACCTGTGACACAAGGTAAAAAACTCCTATACTTTCAAAGTCACTGGGTCATTGGTCATTTTCTGAGCATAGATATAAAGCTGGCTTAGACCATAGGAACTTTTTCTCTATCACCTTTCCATTTAGTTTCCACTGTGCATTAAATATATGTCTCTATTCTGATTTCTGGATCATTCCTGATGCACCTCATAACATTTGGTTTAGTCATGAAGGTGTGTGGATAATGATTAAAATACTGTATGAGAAGAGGGAAGGCAGAGAGCATGGCAATAAGGAATAAAAATGCCAGTTTGTTGCCAGTTGAATAGCTGCTCCCATTTTTTGAAGAATGTCAACTAATGAGATGAAATCATAATTTTCTGTTTAAATTGCTATTTACAATTTAGGCTGATTTAATCCAGATGAAAAAGTAGGCTTTACACTCATGGACAATGCATAAGTCATTAAAAAGAAACTTGGAACCCTACAACTTCTGTAATTAAAAAAAAAAAAAATTAAGAAAAAAAAGAGAGAGACCTGGGTTCAAAGGCCAGTGTTGTCATTTACCAGCAATGGGACTTTGGGCAGGTTACTTAATTTTACTGACCTTTCATTTTCTCATCAGAGAATTGTAGGATTATTGTGCAAATTCTGGAAAATGTATATAAGTCACCTAGTACTGCCTTGGTTCATCACAGACCCTTAATAAATTGTATTTATATAGTAATGATAATAATGTAAACGATAACAACAACTACTTTATTTATTTGGAACTACAATGATAAGTTATTTCAAGGAGTTCCTAAATGTATTTAAAATATATTCTAAAATAACACTGTACGGATTGTTCTAGCAACAAGGCATGTGTTCTCATACTTTTAAGATTCCTCTGCCAAAATCATATCTGTGCCAGCAGCATTAAGATTACACTGAAGGATCAAAGAATTTTTGCAGTGTTTCAAACAGCATCTTCACATCCAATTTCCTGAATTGTCGCGTCAACAGTTTGCAGTGAAAAATGTTAACTCTCACTTGAAAAGAATGCATTACATGAAATGCATTTCTAGAACTTGAATTTATTAAAGCTATTTTTTTAGAACTCAATTTGCTAGTGGAAAACATTATATCATACAAGTAGTTCTCTTAAGAATTGAAACATTTCCATTAAGTTATAGAGATTGCGTATGGTACCAGATTTTTGAAAATGATTTTTTAAAAGAACACCTGAAAGTACTGACAACACAGCTTATTCCACCAGTGTATTCAGATTTAGAATAAAGCTTTTGACAATATTGTCAATGTGCTGAAATTATCATTAAAGGTCCTTTACCTTATTATGAAGCATTGAATGCTTGTTCGTCCCAGCATCATGTAGAAAAGATTGCTGGGTTTCAAGGTTTTCAGGTGCTTTATTGTGCTTTTTTTTTTTTTTTTTTTTTTTAACAAAAGTAATGTTGGAAAACACAAAGAGTAAAGTGACAAAAGCTGATGGTACCTGCGGAGACAAATTCTCATGTTATCCTTAATAATGATAAGAGTCCCTACACATGGGTAATTGTTTATACACATATTATTTTTAAATGAAGTACTTGCATACAATCACTTTTTCCCCTTGGGATTCACTTACCCTTTGAAAGGTTGCATAATAACCGGTTATATAAACTTACAATGGGTTTTTCAATATTGCCTCACATTGTCTTAAATGGGGCACATATGGGTTTATCAAGGGTGTTGCTGTGTCGCCTGTGCTGTCACTCTGAGTTTCGGGACCCACAGCAAAGACACTTTGAGAATGCAGCAATCCTATCCACCCCCCCCCCCGACACTTTACTTTTTGGTTCTTTCAAAAATACTTGGAAATGTATAAAAAGACAAAAAATGGTATTGTTGTCCATCCAAAGGCCTCCAACTGAAATTTTTCATTAAAAAATTAAAGTACTACATTCATATGGTAGAAAGTTAAAATAGAACTTTGATGTAATGATGTTGGGAATGTTTATGTTTTTAGGCTGGGCAAATCAAATGGATTCACTCTAATGTTACACTTCAAAACATTCATGGGTGTTACATATACTTGTTTGTAGGCATCTAATATTACATGGATAAAAATCTTAACTACCCAAAAGAAAACAAATAACTTGACAAAAAAGAAGTAGAAATTAAAAGTTAAAGGCTTTCCCACCTTCAGGCCCTCTCCTTAAAATTAACTACTATTTTGGTAATTGCTAATATATCCTTTCAGAAAAATGTTCTATGCATATTAAAGTACATATTTTAAACTTTTCTTTTTGACTGTAAAGACAGAATAGGGGCTGTTGGGCAATCAGGCTGCACAGCTAGAAAACCTCGGTATGAATCTTCTCTTCCAATTACCAGTTATGTGTCTTTGAATAAGTTATTTAACCTCTCTATGCTTCAGTTTCTTCATCTGTAAAATGGGGCTAGTAATGATTATTTTTAGGATCAAATGTATCATTTACGGAAAGCGCACTCCTGGCATATAGCATTCAATAATGTGAGCTGTGATTTTTATTTATACAAAAGAGATTATAATTCAACTCCTGCTTTGTTTCAGTTAGCTGTGTTTATCCATCTTTGTATATTTTCATTTCTGAACCTTTTCTAAATCACATTGTTTTGGTTGTGTCTCTTATGTGTAACATATAATTTAAAAAATTACTTAATATGAATATGCTTCTTTTAGTAGGTAAATTCATGCCATTTATAATCACTGATACAACAGATATATTGGGTCTTAATTCTTACTCTTATTTTATGCTAAGTTGTTAATACTTTCTTCATAGTCTTCCTTTTGCTGCATGGAATGGTTTTGTTTTGATGTGTGCATGTTTTCCTTCTTATAATTTGAACAATTTTTGCCTGCTTTACAACTTCTCCTTACCTTTATAAACTTTTAATATTATCCTTAATCTTCTATTTCTTAATTTAGCAACTTTATAGACAGTACTATTTCTTGCAGAAGAAAATAAAATCAGCAATTCACATAATTTCTTAGCTCTTTTCCTATCCTCCATCTTGCAAATGTTGTTATTATATTCATATTTCAGCCTCTCCTGGTAGTTTGTTTTCTATGTTTATAATTAAATCTTGATTTATCAAAATAGGTATATTTTTCCTTCACCAGGAAAGCTGCTAAAATTATAGAATTTATATTTATTCCATCTCCACTCCAACGGTTTGCTTGCTATGTTGTTATTTTTAAAGTGCCAGATTATAAATCCTTCATTTTCTGCAATCGTAAGTCCCATAATTTTAGGTTTTAGTTCTGTGTTTGAGTAGATTCAGTGCTTATGAAAAAATATTTGACATACAATCTATTTAGGATTATGGTTTCAGATTTCCTTTTCAGTTTTAAAATTTATCCCCTATAGAGAAGTAAGAATGAGAATTACATTGGACTTTGCTTCAGAAATCATGTATTCTGGAAGAGAGTGGAGCAAAGTATTTAAAGTGTTGAAAGAAAAATAACTATCATTCTAACATTCTGTATCTAGTGAAGTTATCCTTGATTTAAAGGAAAGATAATGACTTTCACAGACAAACAAAAGTTGAGGAAATTTGTTTCCAGTAGACCAGCTTACAAGAAATGTTAAAAGAAGTTGTTTGGGGAAAAGGAAAATTATATAGGTCAAATCTTGAATCTATATAATGAAAGGAATAGTGTTCAAGAGCATGAATAAGTGAAGGTAAAATAAAATATTTTATTTTTCCTATTCTTAATTGATTTAACAGATAACAGTTTGTTCAAAATAATAGCTATACTGCTTTACTTTCCTGACTGCTAAAACAAATACCATGCAATGCAAAAGGAATTTATGGGCTCACTGTTTCAGAGGCTAGAAGGTTTACTTCTTCCTCAGCTCAATATCTTCTGGCTGGTGGGCAATCTTTGGGATTCCTCCACTTGTCCTTCACACAGCAATGCATGTGGCAATGCCTTCTGCTTTCTCTTCCATATTCCATTGACTTCTGATTTCCGGTTGCTCCCTGTGGCTTCTCTCTCCATCAGACTTTCAGTCTGCCTATAAAGAACTCCAGTAATCCAAGTTAAAGACCAACCTCATTTACTTGGCTCACACCTTAACTGACGTAACATCATGAAGAGATCTTATTTACAATAGACTCACACCAGCCAGAATGTGGACCAAGACAAAGAACATGTCCAAACTGGGTTGCACAATTCAATCTGCCATAAATATTATATTGGGTGCTTATAGCTTATGGTTATGTGAAATGAATGGCTGCAGTGTTATAAGGAATGGGAGAGAAGAATTGGAAATACTATGTTATAAGTTACTTGTAGTACCCAGGAAGCAGGATACTGTCATTGGAAAGTGGATTTAGATTAGCTCTACATATATATTGCAAACTCCAGGGCAACAACTAAAAGTCTTAAAAAAAAGAAGTATAATTGATATGCTAAGAGAAAAGAGAGAATAGAATCACACAAAATGTTCAGTTAAGACCAGAGAAGGCAGTGAAAGGGCAGAAGACGTAAAAGAAACAAAACACGAGGGCACAAATAGAAAAGAGTTATAAATTTGGTAAATATTAATGCCACTGTATCAATAATCACTTTAAATGTGACTGGTCTAAATACACCAATTAAAAGACACAGCATACATGGGGGGTCCCTATACACAAACTTGGAAAACAGTTTGGCAATATCTGCTGAAGCTAAACATATGCATACCCTTTGATCTAGAAATTCTGAGTATGCACTCAACACAAATGCATACAGGTGTGTACTAAAAAGCATGCACAGGGAATCTTCATAGTTAAATAATCTTAATCTACCCTATGCATAGGAATTTTCAGGGTAGCATTGTCTAATTCATCATTAGATTAGAAAAATAAACATTAGAATGGAAAAATAAATTTTGATGGATTTGTGAAATGGTACACTACACAGGAATGAAAATGAACTGTGGCACACAACATGGATTCTGCTTAAGACATAATGTTGAAGGAAAAAAAGTCAGACACAAGAATACATACTGTATATTCCACTTATGTACAGTTAAAGAGTGGGAAAAAATAATCTATAGTGTCAGAAGACAGAATATTGATTACCTTTGAGAAAGGTGTAGTGACCAGGTGTAGTGACCGGGGGAAGCAAGGAAAGGGGACTTCTAGAATGCAGATAATGTTCTATTTCTTGAATTGGTTATGAGTGTGTTTACATTATAAAAGTTTATTGATGGGGCTGCAAGGGTAGTTCAGTGGTAGAATTCTTGTCTGCCATGCAGGAGACTTGGGTTCAATTCCCGGCCCATGCACCTCTCAGAACAAACAAACAAACAAAGAACAACAACAACAAACGAAGAAACAAAATTCAACAAATGGTGCTGCAATAATGAGCTACTCACATGGAAAAAGAATGGAGTGTGATCCCTCCATACAGCACATACAGCATACCAAAAAAAAGTTTATTGAGGCATACACTTAATACTTGTGGACTTCAATATATGTCTTTATACTTTGATAAATAAACTTACTGTATGTCTTTGATTCCAGAGTTTGATATTAACACATTACTTTTTCTTTTTTTTCAATTTCTTTAATGGTTCAACTTGGTCTTTGTGGGCTTTCCTAGAAACCTAATTATTAATTTAAAATATGTGTTCCATCTAAGATTCATTGTTCACTAGGCAGTATACTAAATAGTTTGCATTCACTATTTTATTAATTTCAATAATCCTGTAAATTAGAAATTTGATCTACTTTCTATATGTAGAATTAAACTCAGAGAACGAAGTCACTTGCTCAAGATGACATAACTAGTAGTATAGCCATGTTATTCTGTCCTGATAGTATATAAGCTACAAATTAATTTTAGAATAGAAGTAGTTTGCAAATTGGAGTCTTGCCTTGTGCCTATTTGGAAAGGATGAGAATAATGATGACCAATTGACCAATCACAATTTGTGGGGCATGGTGACCCAAATAAGTCACCTAATCCAGGTGTCCTTACTTACTAGCTATTACACCAAAAATCTCTGGCAAGCAGGAGTGTTGTTGTTGTTTTCCTATGCTGGAGGGGAAAGTCATTAAACCACCACCAAAGTCCCCTTGGGGGAATGGCAAGAAAGGGGGAAAATTCAACTTCCCCATTTGGAGAATTCCTGATATTCTTGCAAGCAGTGGGGACAACCAAAGTAATAGGCTGAACCCTCAATTTTGGGGTTTGTTCATATGAAACTTACCCTGCAAAGGATAGGCTAAGCCTACTTTAAATTATGCCTAAAAGTCACCCCCAGAGAACCTCTTTTGTTGCTCAGATGTGGCCTATCTGTCTCTCAACCAACACGGCAAGCAAACTCACTGCCCTCCCCGTCTCTATGTGGTACATGACTCCCAGGGGTGTGGACCTCCCTGGCAATGTGGGACAGAAATCATAGAATGAGCTGGAACTCAGTATCAAGGGATTGAGAAAACCTTCTTGACTGAAAGGGGGATGGGAAGAAATGAGACAAAATAAAGTGTCAGTGGCTGAGAGATTTCAAACATAGTCGAGAGGTTATTCTGGAGGTTATTCTTACACATTACATAGAAATCCATTTTTTAGTTTAAGGTGTTTTAGAGAGGCTAAAAGGAAGTACCTGAAATTGTAGAGCTGTGTTCCAGTAGCCATGTTTCTTGAAGATGATTGAATAATGATATAGCTTTCACAATATGACTATGTGATTGGGAAAACCTTGTGTCTGATGCTCCTTTTATCTATGGTATGGACAGATGAATAAAAATATGGATTAAAAATAAATAATAGGGGGAACAAATGTTAAAACAAAATAAAATTAAAAAAAAAACCACCACCAGTAGTACTAAATAATTTATTTGAACATGTTCACCAGAATTGCCTTCTAAATAAAATCCTTGGAAAATGAACATTGTTCTGTCTATATCTCTTACTGACCAAGTAATTCCATTCAATCACTGGACTTCTAATGTTGTGATAAATACTTGCTCCTGTATCTTTTGATGCTTTACATATACAGGAGGGCAAACTGCCTAAAACACTCCAAAAGATTCCCTTTCTACTTTGAAACATATTGACTGACATTACATTAAATAGCTTGAAAATACTGTAACCATTGATTCATGGTTGTTGGTAAAGTATCTTAGAATCAATGAAAGAAAATAATAAATAGAAAACCCCATTTTAAGAGCGATCTTCTCATGATTTTCTAGTTAAGAAAAAATGAATTAGCACTCTCAGCAGGGGGAAAGCAGTAGATTATGTGGGATTCTTTTGAAAAAGAAGAACTTCACTCCTAATGTTAATTTAATTTATATGCACTTCTGGGGAAGAAATTTATCACCTTACTATACATATACCATGAATAATATTTATGCTTCTATATAAGCTTTTAATAAAAGATACTACTATCTCTGGAATACCAATTCAGAGTAGGTTAATATGGGAAACAATTGAAAGAGAATTTCAAAACAAACAGTATATGCTAAATTTGTAAATATAGTATATTCTAAATTTAATGTCAATTCCCATATAATTTTAGGGCTTATTTTCATCAGTATCATGATCAAAAACCAAATTGTATGCATTCTCTCCTTTTGCTGTTTATGATGTCCTGAGCTTCTCTGGTTCACAAATACATGCTGTTACCGGTATTTTCATTTCAATTTTTCATTTTAAGTAGCCATGAAATCTGAGAGCTCAGATAACTTAAAAAGATGACTAAAGCTGGCTTTGTTTGTGGAATCTGAGCCATATTACTGATGTCAGTGCAAACGAGGTATAAATATTCTTAGCCCCAGAATGGATGTCTGAACAAATAATTATATAAGAGAGTGAAAACCACTTTTCCACTCTTACTGGTGATTGTTTCACTTCTAAATGGGACTTGTTTTGTTGGGAGGCCTCCTCCTAACTTGCCCTCTTGGCTGAAGGCTCCAGCTCCTGCTAAAATTAACAGTAACAGAAGGGAAACCACAATAACATCGTTTATTTGTACCTGGGTGAGAATGAGTGAAATACTTTTGATTGGAAGAATTCCTGATGTAAACTGACTTACCAAAAAAGAAAATCTGTGGACTTATGTGATTAAAAAGTCCAGAGGGTTGGGCAGGCTTCAGGCATGATGGATTCCAAGTTCAACCCTGGTGAATCAGTTGCAGTGAACAAAAATAAGAATGTATGGATGTAAGTGGGCAAACTAATGAATGACGACTGGAAGAAATAGAAAATCCTGTTCCTATGAAAACAAGTTTTTTTGTTGTTTTTTTAAAATATTTTTCATTGGGAAATCTTCACACACATACAATCTATCCATTGTATAATACACAATCGATGGCTCACAATATCATCACATAGTTGTATATTCATCACCATGATCATTTTTAGAACATTTGCATCATTCCAGAGAAAGAAATAAAAAGAAAAAAGAAAAAAACTATACACCCCATAGCCCTCATTCCTCCCTCTCATTGACCACTAGTATTTCCATGTACCCAAATTTTTTACTCCTTATCCCACTTATTATTTTTTCCCTTATTTTTTTACTCATCTGTCCAAACCCTAGGTAAGAGAAGCATCAGACACAAGGTTTTCACAATCACATGGTCACATTACAAAAGCTATATATTTATACAATTTCCTTCAAGAATCAAGACTACTGGAACACAGTTCAACAATTTCAGGTACTTCCCTCTAGCCCCTCCAATGCACCATGAATTTAAAAAGTATATCTACATACTGCATAAGAATAACCTCCAGGATAACCTCTCGACTCTGAAATCTCTCAGCCAATGAAATTTAATTTTGTCTCATTTCTCTCTTCTCCTTTTTAGTCAAGAAGACTTTCTCAATCCCATGATGCTGGGTCTTGGCTCATCCCAGGAGTTGCCAGAGAGATTTACACCTCTTGGAGTCATGTCCTGTGTAGGGGGGGGAGGGCAGTAAGTTCACCCGCTGAGTTGGTGTAGCAAGAGAGGCCAGATCTGACCAACAAAAGAGGTTCTCTGGGGTTGATGAAGATAAGTTTTGATTAAAAGGATGGAGGAGTAGAGGAGATTATAAAGGATCCAGGGAGCCTAAGATGGTGGTTATGTGATTTGATAGGACAAAACAGCATACAAAGGGACTGTGGGAGTAATCAAAATTGATTGCAGCCTGGAATTTTACATGAGGCTGGTCTTTCTCTTTCTCCTCTTCCTCACCTTGAACACAATCATAGCCATAGTCCTTAACACAGAGGCATGAAAGTAATCTGGGTGGCTCCTCCAATCACATATCTACTTGGCTGCACATCCACTTTTGGGTTATTGGAAAGAGGGTGAAGTTGATATAATGGGGATTTGGGTGATTTCTCCAGTGTTCAGCTGCTGCCCTTTGGTTCAACATGAAGCTTCCTAGGAGGCCATGAAAGCTACTCAGGAGACATTTTAATGAACAACTATAATGGCCATTTCCGGAGAAAAGAAGAGACAATAATGCATGTTAGTTTATTTTCTGAGACCATAGGAGATCAGTAAGGGTGAGGAAAATGTAATAATCAGTGAACAGTGTATTACATGAAAGCACTAAAGAAGTAAGAGTTTGTTTCAAACACCACTGTTGGAAATTTTTCTAATGAATTAATCCAGTTTTTTGCCTTAGAGATATCATATAATTGAGGCTTTGTTGGATGATGGAGAATCTTTGAGAGACTCAAGGATTCTGTCTCATTGTTATTGTTAATAACCCAGGGCTACAAATATAGCATGTGTATAAGAAGCTTGGGCTGAGTATATATCAACCTATATCAGTCAGGCACCTGGCAGGAAATATCTGCACATTTGAATGGAATAATTCTAGGAGAGTTCAACAAAGAGATTGTTCACAAAGCCATGGGTAGAATTTAGGGAAACTAAGAAGGGATTGTGCAGTTCCCTAGGCCTAATAACAGTGGGAAGCAGTAACCATTCCTAGTCTTGAAGTGTCCAGAGCAGGGGTGGTCACTGCACTACAGAGAAAGTAGCCATATAAAGAGAACTGTCTTATAGGAACTGTGGTTCTGGTAGAGGGAGACAGAAAATTAGCAATGACTGTACGAAGAACGAGCATGAGGAGCTTGCAGGAAAGAGTTAACTTGGAAAGCCTGATTTGTTCAAATCCTGTACATTAGAATATTTTGACCAAAAAGAGTGTTTTTGTATGCCTGAGGCCTTGGGCTACAGTTTGACCAGATAAGTTTATCTTAATGATGTGATTTATTGTGAATGCCTATTTTCTCTAGGGGGCTGGAGTCTGAATACCTGAGGTCAGTCACAAAGGTGCTCCATACCATGTGACTGACCCCAACAAAAAACCTGAACCTTAATAAAAAACAAGGTATGGTTAGTTTTCCCTAATTGGCAAATCTTTGCACATGTCACACATCACTGCTGAGAAAATTAAACACAACCCCATGAGCCTCCAGTGGGAGAGGACACATGGAAGCTTGTACCTTGTTTCTACCACACTTAGTACAATGTACCCTTTCCCCTTGCTGATTCTAAGCTATGCCCGTTGACTGTAATAAACCCTAACCATGAGTTTAACAACTTCTGATACTTGTGAGTCATTCTGTTGACTCTAAAAAGGGATATGCATATAATGCATAAGAATAACCTTCAGAATGACCTCTCAACTCTATTTGAAATATCTCAGCTATTGAAACTTTATTTTGTCCCATTTCTCTTTCCCCTTTTGGTCAAGAAAGTTTTCTCAATTCCATCATGCAAGGTCCAGGCTCATCCCCAGAGTCATGTTCCACATTGCCAGGAAGATATATGCCCCTGCTTTCGCTCGCTTTTAAATTAGGTTGTTTGTCTCTTTGTAGTTGAGTTGAAGAATTTCCTTATATATTCTGGATCTTTAACATTTATTGAATAGGTGGTTTTCAAATATTTTCTCCATTGTGTAGGCTGTCCTTTTACTTTCATAATAAAGTCCTTTGAGGAACAAAATTTTTTAATTTTGATGAGGTCCCACTTGTCTATTTTTTCTTTTGTTGCTTGTGCTTTGAGAATAAAATCCAAGACACCATTGTCTAACACAAGATCCTGAAGATGCTTCCTTCCATTTTCTTTTAGGAGTTTGTTAGCTCTTATAGTAAACTCTTTAATCCATTTTTTTCCTGGTTCCCAAACCAGGAGTCAGACATGGGCCATTTGATCCACTCCTGAGTTGATTTTTGCATTTATTTTTATTATTTATTTATTTTTGGCAAATGGAAATCCAATTTTCCCAAAACCACTTGTTGAAGAGACTATTTTTTTCAAATGGAATGGTGTGTTTTCCACCTTGCCAAAAATCAGTTGGCCATAATTGTGAGGGTTGATTTCTGAGCTCTCAATTCTATTCCATTGATCTATATGTCTGTCCTTATGCCACTACTATGCTGTTTTGATTACTGTGGCTTAGAATAATTTTTAAGATTTGGAAGTGTGCCCTCCAAATTTATTCTTCTTTTTCAAGATGGCTTTAGTTATTTGGGTCCCCTTAACCTTCCATATAAATTTGAGGACTGGCTTTTTCATTTCTGCAGAGAAGTTTTTTTGGAATTCTGCTTGGGTTGCATTGAATCTGTAAATTGCTGTGTGTGGTATTGATTTCTTAATGATATTTGATCATCCAATCCATTACCTGGAATATCCTTCCATTAATTTAGATCCTCTTTAATTTCTTTTAGCAATGCTTTGTAGTTTTCTGTGTATAAGTCCTTTGGAACCTTGTTTAGATTTATTCCTAGATATTTGGTTCTTTCAGTTTATTGTGATTGAAATTTTTTAACGAATTTCTTCTTTTAAATGTTCACTGCTGGTGTATAGAAGCACTACTGATTTTGGGGGTGCTGCTTTTGTATCCTGCCACTATGCTGAATTTATGGATTAGCTCTATGAGCTTTGTTGTACATTTTTCAGGATTTTCTGTATATAGGATCATGTGACACGCAAATAGGTACAATTTTAATTCTCCCTTTCCAATTTGGATGCCTTTTATTTCTTTTTTTTTTTTTACCTACTTGTTCTGTTTAGAACTTCCAGTACAACATTGAATAACAATGGTTACAGTGGGCATCCTCCTCTTGCTCCTGATCTCAGAGGGAAAGCTTCCTGTCTTTCACCGTTATGTAGAATGTTAGCTCTGGAATTTTCATACATGCTCTTTCTCATGTTGAGAAAGTTTTTTTCTTTTCTTAGAAAACTAATGTTCTAAGTGTTTTTATCAAGAAAGGGTATTGTATTTTGTCAAATGTTTTTTCTGCATCAATTGAGGTGATCATGTGGCTTTTTTTCCACTTCATTTTGTTAATTTGGTGTAGTAGATTATTTTATTTTCTTCTCTTTAACAAATCCTGCATTCCAGGGATAAATCTCACTTTATCATGGTGCATAATTCTTTAAATGTTCTGTTGGATACAGTTTGCTAGTATTTTGTTGAGGATATATGCATCTGTATTCATGGAAATATTGGAATATAGTTTTTTTTTTCTTGAGGTATCTTCATGTAGCTTTGGTATGAGGGTGATGTTGGCCTCAGAATGAGTTAGGGAGTGATTACCCCCCTTCAATTTTTTAGAAGCATTTGAGCTGAATAAACGTTTAGTGTTTCCATAATGTTTGGTAGAATTCCAATGGGAAACCATTGGGTCATGGCCTTTTCTTTGTTGGGTATTTTTTTTTAAATTACTGATTTGATCTCTTTACTAGTAATAAATGTATTGAAAGCTTCTATTTCTTCTTGAGCCAATGTAGGTAGTTTGTATATTTCTACAAATGTTTCTATTCAAGCTAAGGTATCTAATCTATTGGCATACAATTATTCATAGTATTCTATTATAGTCCTTTCTATGTCAGCAGGCTTGGTAGTAATGTCCCCCTTTCATTTCTTCTGTTGATTGTCTTTATTTTATTTTTTGTTTTGCTTTCTATTTCATTTATCTCCCCTATAATATTTGCTCACTTTGAGTTAGTTTGCTCTTCTTTCTCTATTTTCTAGTTTTGAGGTCAGGTCTTTGATTTGAAGTCTTTCTATTTTTTAGTGTAAGCATTTAGAGTTATAAATTTTCTTCTCAACACTGCCTTTGCTGCATCCACAGGTCTTGGTATATTGTATGTTCATTTTTATTTGCCTCAAGATATTTCCTAATTTTGCTTCTGATTTCATCTCTAACCCATTGTATGTTGTTGAGTGGCAGGGAGCAGGTGGCTGAAAAGATTTGGAGATATCTGCTTGAGAGGCAAAGGTGTCACAAAACTATGAATGATACAAGAACTCTACTTGAAATTAATGAGTACCCTGATAATGAAATATGGAAAAACTGTGTACTAACTCTGGAAGAATGGCAAGAAAAGTGGCTAGCCACAGCATTTCATTTCATCAAGAACAAGGACATCACATATTAAAGAAGCATTTGGATACTTTTCTTAATGGCAAGAGTGGACTCAGGATATTTTTTCCTTTTTGTGGAAAAGCAGTTGAGATGAAATCTTTTGCAGACTGGAGACACAACATAGTTAGTGTGGAGAGAAGAGAACTTGGGATTTGAGAATTTTTTACAGAACAGTATCTTTCTTACTCAACAGAACAAATTACTGAAATTCCTGGAGCCAAAGTATTTAAGAGTTCTTCAGGGAATGGTATTTTTTTCTATTTCCAGAGTAAATATTGGCAAATTTGACAGAATTTGGGATAGAGGAAACTTAGTTGCTGTTAATCCAAGTGATTGAGAGTGCTATGCTGATATAATATTGTCCCTAAACAAGAAAAGGGTTCCAGTACCTCATGTCTTTTGTTTCTTATGATCCAACTAAACATGGAGATCTACCATTTTATATTCCAGAAACTAAAATGAATTAGAAGGTTGTTAGGCACAAAATGTAATATTCATTGTTTTGAGAAGATTGATACTTATGAAAAATATAAAAGTTGAGGAATATTTGAAAACGTACCTATTTGCAGATAAAATCTAGCACATCAACATGTTTTTTGTAGCATTGAAATCATGCTCAGGCATGAAAATATAATGAATGGCTAAAAAAAATCATTTATCAATAACATCACAGATCTTTGTTCAAAAATGCATATAAATTATTCCTGGCCTATGTACTTCCCAAAACAAACAAGCAAACAAACAAACAAAAATCCAACAAATGTTGCTACAATAATGAGATACTCACATGGAAAAACAATGAAATGTGATTCCCACCATACAACATACAAAAAAAAAATGTATATAACTTTTTAGAGAAAAACACATAATAAAATGTTAAAAGTGACTACTGTTTAGGGGAGAATACATTTTATTATGTGTTTTTCTTTAACTTCTTTATTGATCTTCTGCCTAGATGTCTCTCTATTATTGAGAATGGTGTTTTAACGTATCCTACTACTTAATGTAGAAACATCAATTTCTCCCTTCGAATCTGTCAGTATTTGCTTTGTATATTTGAGGGCTCTGCTCTTAGGTCCTTATGTATTTATTTTTGTCATATGTTCTGTTAGATTATCTCCTTTATCAGTATATATTGATCATCTTTGCCCTTTATAACTGTTTTTACTTAAAGTCTATTTTATCTAAGATTAGGATAGCCATCTCAGCTCTCTTTCAATTTTCTATATGCATGGTATATTTTTTCCCATCATTTCACCATCAATTTACTTGTATTTTTAATATTATGGTTAGTCTCTTGTAGATAGTATATTGTTGGGTCATGCTTATTTATCCAGTCTGCCAGTCTCTGCCTTTTTACTGGAGAATTTAATCCATTTACATTTAAAGTCACTACTGATAATACAGGACTTTCTTCCACCATTTTGTTATTTAGCCTTTGTAAATTTTATACCTTTTTTGTCCTCGACTTTCTTTAAAGCCTACTTTTGTATTTATTTACTTTTTTGTGTTGTGCCATATTGGGTGCCTCCTCACTTCTATTTGGATGTATTTTCATCTATTTTCCTTGTTAATAATAAAATTTTAACAAAATAATAAAAATGTAATAATAAGGAATTGTAAGGAACCAAAAATGACCCACAATTAATAAATACATGATGTGGGGGAGAAATGTGTGTATGTAGGATGGCCCGTGAAGTTTCATTCTACATTAATTGAAAAAAATAAGTACAGAATGAAGCATAGAATTAATCTAATACCCCAGATATTAAAACTTTCCACTTGCCAGCAAATGCTTTAAGTAACCTATGCTATGGCCACTGTTCTTCTGCTTTTCATAACTCATTTTAAGTTGGGGACATGACTCAATGAGAAATGTTCAAATTACAATAAAACCTGGAACTGTTGTAAATATATATTTTTTGGAACTGAAGGGTAAAGTCAAAGCAATAAAAATCTGTAAAAAAGACTGTGATTTGAGTCCTTTTAAAGGAATCAAAGTCATATATCCATACATATTAATTCTATTTTAAATTTTTATGTTGACAGAAGAACAAATAGCTGGTTTGGCTGAATAGTTCCTTAATGAAATTATCTGTTCAAATAAACAACATGGTTTACTTCAACGTAGGTATATCTTAGACTTTCTGAATGTTCCTGATTTTTGTTGAAACTACTTTTAAACATCTTTTGAATTGCCTATTTGTTGCTTCTAACATCATGAAATAGTACATAAGGCAAAATAATGTTTGATTTCTAGCTATTATTCTTCATGCAGTGTAAAAGTTGACATCTAAAGCAAGTATTTATTTTCTTAAATATAAAGACAGCCTTATTTCTGCTGTCCAATTAGGTAAGTCACAGTATCTGGTATAATTTCTCCCTCTGACAGATGTAATTGATAACAATTAAATGTGGCCAGTAGTTGTATTTGTATTATTTGAAAATATACATTGAACCTAACCACAGGTAATAGATGCTTTTCTGTAAAGGACTCTCAAATGAAAGGCTACTTACAGGACAGCATGAATGTTCCATCTCTCTGCCCTTCTGTACTCTACAGCCCACAGTCCTTGGGTCTCAGCCAGCTAGCAAAACACAAGATTTTGCCATCCTTATTATATTATGCTGTTGACACTATGATAATCCACGTGTATAGGCAAGGCTGAAAAGAAGGTGAATGAGGAATTCTCTTTCACTCAGCAAGCCTGTGAAGAATGTCATTTAGATTCTGGCAAAATACACTATCCTAAGAGCATCCCTGGTTGTAGTTCTGCATCTGCACTGTTCAGATTGTATTCTCAAAGCATCTGCTTTATTTGCTTGTGTTGTATCCCCACCCCTACTCCCACTCCCTTTTGTCAGTTTCTTGGAGGCAGGAAATCCAGTGCATATTTATCTGTGATGCCCTGGGGACTGGTGATCTTCTCTGAACAGTAGGTAATCAATAAGGACTTGTTAGACTAATTTGTTTGCCACTCCTGTTTGCCAACAGTTCAAGCTATACCACAATTCTTGACATAATGCTTCAGTTACTCCATTATGAGCCCACAAAACAGTGTCACATAGTGGAAAAAGCACTTCTAACCTTCAGAACTATGAGAGAATCAATTTCTGCTATCTTATGTCATCCAATTTGAGGTACTTGATATAGTGGGCTGTGCCAATTTGAAACTGTTAGGTACTCCAGAAAAACCATGTTTTCTTAATCCTGATTCAATAATGTGGGGTGGATCTCTTGTTTAGATTGTTTCCATGAAGATGTGACACCCCCAATTGTGGGTGTGTCCTTTTGATAAGATGGAGATCTGACTCTACCCCTTTAAGGTGGGTCTTGATTAGTTTACTGGAGTCCTTTAAAAGGGGAAACATTTTGGAGAGAGTTCAGAGCTGACAGAGATGCAAATACTTGGAGATGCTGAGACAGAGAGAGCAGACACCTAGACACCTGGCAGACACCTACGCACAGCAGATGTCACCATGTACTTTCCCATGAAATACTATCCAAGCCAGAATTCAAAGTTGTATCCCAGAGGACCTAAGTGAAGGCTCACAAATGCTTAGAGAGGAAACAACTCACATCAAGCTGAATGCAATGGAACTGGAACAAGGACCAACAGACACCAGGCCCAGAGTCTCATTGTTCAAGTAGCAGATATACAGCATAAACTGAAATCTCAACCTTGTAACATGTTTGCTGTTAAAGGAAGAGCATTGATTGGAAAGGAGTGGGATCTTGAAAGTTGGAACAGGGACATACAGATTGATAATGATGGCATTAGGAGCATTGAAACCCTAGATTCTGCTGAGTCTTTTCTAGATAAACCTGTAATGGCCTGCCCTGAGGAAACAGCCACCCCCACCTCCAGCCTGCCCTGAGGAAGTAGCCACCCAATCTGCAGCCTGCCCTGAGGAAACAGCTATCAGATGATACCTAAAGGAGCTACCCCAGTGTCCACCCAGCCTTGGGGAAACAGCTTTCCCACCTCCAGTCTGCCATGGGAGTCTGCCATTGAACCTCCACCTGAAGAGCTTAACCCTTCAGTGTCTGCTAGATGTGTAACCACTTCCTCTGGAGAAACAACTTTCTCTCCACTATTTGGAGAGATTTATCCTGTTTTACCAGATGAAACTGCAAGGGAAAGCCCTGAAATAATTGGCTTGAAAGACACTTCTAATTCTTTCATGACCCACTACCACAACCTCTCTTTTATTCAAGACCTATAATCAGACTAAAGTCTCAACAGGCCCTGAAAGGTGAAGTGCAAAGTGTCACCTATGAGGGAGTACACTAACTATGTCTCCTTTGTATGTTGGCAGCAAATAACTCGTCATGAGTTTTCAAAGGTCCAAAGCCAGAGGATAATTTTGCCTTAGAACAGACCATGCCTGTAAATAACATTGATAGGAATTTGTACATTTCTAACTTTGTATTTCATGTATATTGCTACTGAAATGTTTAAGTTTCTCTGATATTGTTATGGAATGAATGTATTTTGTATATGGGGAAAACATGTCTTTTTTAGTGTCCAGAGGGTGCAATGTGCTGGTTTGAAAGGATGTATCCCCTAGAAAAGCCATGTTTTAATCTAAATCCCATTCCATAAAGGCAGAATAATCCCTATTCAATATTGTATGTTTGAAACTGTAATCAGATCATCTCCTGGAGATGTGATTTAATCAAGAGTGGTTGTTAAACTGGATTAGGTGACGACATGTCTCCATCTAGTTGGGTGGGTCTTGATAAGTTTCTGGAGTTCTATAAAAGAGGAGACATTTTGGAGAATGAAAGAGATTCAGAGAGAGCAGGGCAGAATGACATAGCCATGAGAAGCAGAGTCCACCAGCCAGCGACCTTTGGAGATGAAGAAAGAAAATGCCTCCCAGGGAGCTTCATGAAACAGGAAGCCAGGAGAAGAAGCTAGCAGATGACACTGTGCTCACCATGTGACTTCCAGATGAGAGAGGAACTCTGACTGTGTTTGACATGTGCCCTTCCACTTGAGACAGAAACCCTGAACTTCATCAGCTTTCTTGAACCAAGGTATCTTTCCCTGGATGCCTTAAATTGGACATTTCTATAGATGTGTTTTAGTTGGGACATTTTCTCAGCCTTAGAGCTGTAAACTAACAACTTATTAAATTCCCCCTTTTTAAAAGCCATTCCATTTCAGGTATATTGCATTCTGGCAGCTAGCAAACTAGAACAGATTTTGGTACTGGAGAGTGGGGTGCTGCTGGTATGGCTTAACAATACTAAACATGTTGGAACTGCTTTTTGGATGGCTAAGGGGGAGATTTTGGAGGAACTGTGAAGAGAATGATGGAGAAGTCCTGGAGGGCTTGAAGAGACTGTTGGTGTAAACGGATCCACTGCCAATCTGGACAAAACAGGACACAAAGGGACAAATTGGAGTTTGCAGAATGAGATACATGGAAGCTTGGGTCTAAAGTCAAGAAACCTCAGCCAGGAGAGTGGACCCACCCATATACATGGAGAGGGTGAGTTTGCCCTGAGGGCAGAGGATGAGTCTCCCATCTCATTGCAGTGGAAGAGTTTTGCATCCTCAGGCCTTGGAAAAGGTATAGCACACTCCTTTGGGACTGTGGAGAGCCTGGCTGCCACCACATGGAGGGTTGAGCATATGCCCCAGAAATGGCAGACAGCCAAGGGTGGCCCCGATGCCTGGAGAGAGTAGAGCTGAGAAAAAGATGGTCTCCTCAATGTTCCCCGAGGTTGATTTGGAAAGAAGCGGGCCATTGCATAGGCTCTTGGAAAGGGTGGGGCTGCCACTTTCTAAAGCTGAAGGATAAATGACTTTCAGACTTTGAAATCCAATGGTGTTTGCCCTGCAGATTTTCCTCCCAATTTCTCCCTATGGATCCTGTGACTGTCCCTCCTTTGCATATTGGCACCAGACAACTTGTTTTAAGATTCACAGGTCTGCAGTAGAAGAGAATTTTTTGCACCTTAATATTGTTTAAGGTAATGCATGTAGTTGCCAAGTTAACAAAGGGTGGACATGTGGTAGTTAGATTCAGTTGTCAGCTTGGCCAGGTGAAGGCACCTAGTTCTGTTGCTGTACCTCATCTGTTGCTGATTACATCTGCAGTCAGCTAGGAGGTGTGCCTGCTGCAATGAATGATGTTTGATTTAATTGGCTGGTGCTTAAATGAGAGACTCAACGTAGCACAGCCCAAGCAGCTCAGAATACCTCATCTCAGCCCAAGCAGCTCAGCCCAGGCCTTTGGAGATGCAGAAAGAAATCACCCCAGGGAAAGTTGTTGGAATCCAGAGACCTGGAGAGAAGGCCAGCAGAGATCACCCCGTGCCTTCCCATATAAGAAACAACCTGAGTTGAAAGTTAGCTGCCTTTCCTTTGGAGAACTAACAAAATAAATACCCTTTTATTAAAAGTCAATCCATCTCTGATGTGTTGCATTCTGGCAGCTAGCAAACTAGAACACCCCAAAAGAACTGCATGAGTTTTCCAAGTTCTATAGACAGAAATCAGGGGAATATGTGTGGGAATGGATAGTAATGGTGTAGAATAATGATAGAAGGAATATAAAAATGGATGGATCAGGCTGAATTTATTGATATGGGCCCACTAAGCAGAGAATCCAGATTCAATATTGTAGCTCAAGGGATTAGAAAAGGTGTTAACAGATTGGGTGGTTGGCTGACACATGAATCAAAAGGTGGTTGATATTACCTGAGGTTGAAATACAAGAACTTTTGTCCTGGTATAATGGAGATGAGAGGATCTAGAGGCTTAGAGAGAATGGACTGTAGAAAGGGTCTATCATGAAAGACCTGTCCACACATCCCAGGTATGTCCAGAGAGCACAATTTTTACCAGAACTGTGAGGAATAAATTTGTGAGAATAACTCCGTCAACCCTGAAGGCCTCTGTAGTCACCCTTCACTGTAGGTCAGATATTACTGTGGGAATTGCTGCCATGGAGCTGGAATCCTTAAACACAATGAGGATGATCAGATCCCAAGTTGGCAGAAGCATGTAGTTTTACTTAATCAACAAAGACAAGGTGAGCATGGCTATCATAATGGACAGCAGACTCAAACCAGCAGTCAAAATAATCTGACTTGCAGAGATGTATGCCATTGGCTAGTAGATCATGGGATACTTAGAAGTACAGTAGATGGGTGGTTTGCTAAATTATTGTTTGAGCTGTATAAGCAGAGAGTTCTAGGCCAAGTGAACAAAAGTGTTATTTGATTTGCAAAAATAAAGAGTTATTGTCCCTTAATGAACTCTCAGGCTTGAGACAGTTTACAGACCCAGAGCCTTTTGAATGAGGGGAAAACCAGGTCATTTTGGGGAAGGATGCTGTTACACTGCCACAAATGTATACTATTAATCTTTCTCCCAGCCTTCCCCAAGGAAACCTCTGGCTTTTTACCAGGGTAACTGTGCATTGGGGAAAAGGAAATGATCAGATATTTGGAGGACTATTAGACACTGGTTCAGAAGTGACATTAATTCCAGGAGAACATCACTCTGTTCCACCAGTCAGAGTGGGAACTTATGGATGTCAGGTGGTCAATAAAATTTTAGTTTACATCCATCTCACATTAGGTCCAGTGGGTCTCCAGACCCATTCTAGTTATTTCCCTAGTTCCAGAATGCATAATTGGAATAGACATACTGAGAAACTGAAAGAATCTCCACATTGGCTCTCTGACTTGTGGAGTGAGGGCTGTTATGGTAGGAGAGGACAAGTGGAAGCCACTACAACTGCCCCTACATAGTGAAATAGTAAGTCAGAAGCAAAAGCAAATTCCTGGAGGGATTTCAGAGATCAGTGCCACTCTTAATGATCTGAAGGATGCAGGATGGTGATTCCTACCACATCCCCATTCAACTCTCCTATTTAGCCTGTGCAGAAAAGAGATGGGTCTTGGAGGATGACAGCTGATTATTATAAACTTAGCCAGGTGGTGACTCCAATCACAGCTGCTGTTCCAGATGTGGTATCATTGCTTGAGAAAATCAATGTATCCACTGGTACCTGGTATGCAGCTATTGATCTGGCAAATGCTTTTTTCTCAACAGCTGATAGTTGGACCATCAGAAACAGTTTGTTTTCATCTGGCAAGGCCAGCAATATACTTTCACTGTCCTACCTCAGGGATATATCAACTTCTCAGTCCTATGTCATACTCTTGTCTGCAGAGAACTTGATTGTTTCTCCCTCCCATAAGACATCACACTGGTCCAACGTATTAATGATATCATATTGATTGGACCTAGTGAGCAAGAAGTAGCAACTACTCTAGACTTATTGGTAAGGCATTTGCATGTCAGAGGGTGGGAGATAAATCGAACAAAATTACAGGGGCCTTCCATCTCAGTGAAATTTCTAGGTGTCCAGTGGTGTGGGGCCTGTCAAAATATCTCTTCTAAGGTGAAGGATAAGGTTTTGCATCTGGCTCCTCCTATGACCAAAAGAGAGGCACAACACATAGTTGGTCTCTTTGGATTTTGAAGACAACATATTCCCCATTTGAGTGTGCTACCCTGGCCCATTTACTGAGTGACCAGAAAAGCTCCTAATTTTGAGTAGGATCTGGAAAAGGAGGCTCTGCAACAGGTCCAGCCTGCTTTACAAGCTGCCCCACTACTTGGAACATATGATCCAGCAGATCCAATGGTGATCAAGTGTCAGTGGCAAATAGAGGTGCTGTCTGGAGTCTTTGGTAGGCCCCTATAGGAGAATCCCAATGCAGGCCCTTGGGACTTTGAAGTAAGGCCTTACCATCCTCTGCATTTAACTTCTTTCCTTTTGAGAAACAGCTTCTGGCCTGCTACTGGGCTTTAGTAGAGATTGAATGCTTAACCATGAGTCACCATGTTACCATAAGACCTGAGTTGTCTATCATAAGATGAGTGTTTTTCTGACCCACCAAGCCATTAAGTTGGGTGTGCCCAGCAGGACTCCATCATAAAATGGAATTGGTATATACAAGATGGGACCCAAGCAGGTCCTGAAGCCACAAGTAAGTTACATGAGGAAGTGGCCCAAGTGCCCATGGTCTCTACTTCTGCCACATTACCTTATCTTTCCAAACCCAGAGCTTTGGCTTCTTGGGGAGTTCCTTATGGTGAATTGACTGAAGAACAGAAAACTCAGTCCTGATTTACCATCATGGTATGTAACACAGCAATGCTTCTGATCAAGGTACCCACTTCACAGCAAATGAAGTGTGGGAATGTGCACATGCTCATGGAATTCTCTGGTCTTACCATGTTCCCCATCACCAGGGGCAGCTGAACTGACAGAATGGTGGAATGGCCTTTTGAAGACCCAATTATGGCAGAAACTAGGATACTTTGCACAGCTGTTCTCCAAGAGGCTGTGTGTGCTCTGAATCAGTACCCCCTCTATTGTGCTGTTTCTTCTACAGCCAAGTTTTAGATTGTAAAAGCTGCTAGAATGCAATACACCAGAAATAGAATGGCTTTTAAAAAGGGGAATTTATTAAGTTTCAAGTTTACAGTTCTAAGACTGTGAAAACAGCTGCTCAAGTCCCTGGATAAACAGGCAAAGAAAGAGATTATCTTACCAAATTAAGGTAAGGCTATAAAAGTGTCCAAACTATGGCATCCAGGGAAAGATACTTTGGTTCAACTATGCCTATGATGTTCAGGGTTTCTCTCTCAGCTGGAAAGGCACATGGCATCATCTGCTAACTTTCTCTCCTGCCTTCTTGTTTCATGAAGCTCCTCTGTGGGCATTTTCTTCCTTCATCTCCAAAGTTCTCTGGCTTTGTGAGCTCTGTTGGATCTAAAACTTTTTCAAAATGGTTCCCTCTTAAAGGGTTGTAATAAAGAACCCCACTCTGAATAGGTGGAAACATATTTCCATGGAAACCATCTAATCAAAAGTCACCACTTATAATTGGGTGGATTACGTCTCCGTGGAAACAATAAAAAAGATTCTACCCAGCGATATTTAATGAGGATTAAAGGATATGACTTTTCTTGGGTACATAAAAGCTTCAAACTGGCACACCAGGATTCATGGGTCCAGGAAAAAGTGGTGGACATGGGAGTGGCACCATTCACTATTACCCATAGTGATCTGCTCGGAATAATTTTGCCTCCTGTCCCTGAAACCTTAAGCTCTGCTGATCCACAGGTCTTTGTTCCAGAAGAAGGAGTGCTTCTGCCAGGACACACAACAATGCTTCCATTGAACTGGAAGCTAAGACTGCCACATGGCCACTTTGGGCTACTCAGGTCTCTGGATAAACAGGCAAAGAAAGAGATTACCTTACTGACTGGGGTGAATGACCCTAACTATCAAGGGAAAATAGGACTATAACTACATAATGAAGATTAAGAAGAGCTTGCCTAGAATGCAGGAGATCCCTAGGGTGTTTCTTAGTACTATCATGCCCTGTGATTGAAATGAATTGCAAACTGCAACAAACCAATCCAGGCAGGACTACCAATGGCCCAGAAACCTTAGGAATGAAGGATTGAGTCACCCCATCAGAAAAGGAACCATGGCCAGCTAAGGTGCTTTGCTGAGCATAAAGGGAACATGGAATTGGTAGTGGAAGAAGGTAGTGATAAATATGAACTACCACCATATTACCAGTTATAGAAATGAAGACTGTAATGGCATGTATTTCTTCCTTGCATTGTGATGAGTATGTTTGTATTTGTACATAAAGCAGATTTCTTTGTTTCCCTCTCTAACTTATCCCCTTTACCTTATGACATAAGTTGTATTGTTCATGATATAATGTTTAAGATATATGATATCAAGTTTAAGAGTGAATATTACCAAAACACTTGCACTCTATTCTGGAGAGATTTAGTGCATTTCTGATTGTACACAGAAGAGTTGAGTATTGTTAGGCAAAAAAAAGTGTCTGCTATTGTTTTCTATTTAGAGATTAAGTATAGTTTAAGGTGATGTGTATAGCTGCCAAATTGACAAGAAGTGGACTGTGATGGTTAAGTTCATGCATCAACTTGGCCAGGTGATGGTGCCCAGTTGTCTGGTCAAGCAAGTACTGGCCTATCTGTTGCTGTGAGGACAGTTCATGGGCTCAGATCATGAGCACATTGGTGGATCCATGACTGATTACATCTGCAGTCAGCTAAGGGGAGTATCTCCTGCAGTGAGTGATACTTAATCCAATCACTTGAAGGCTTTTAAGGAGAATTCAGAAGAGAGAATCTCTCTCTCCACTTCAGCGAGCCAGACTCTCCTGGGTAATTCGATGAGGACCTTCATTGGAGCTGCCAGCTCATGGCCTGCCCTACAGATTTTAGACTCTGTGTCCCCACAGTTATGTGACACTTTAATAAATCTTATATTTACAGATCTCTCCCATTTGTTCTACTTCTCTAGGGAACTCCGGCTAATACAAAAGATAAAACCTGTCCATGGATTAAAAGACTGGACATTTTAAGGATTTCCAGTCTCTCATAATTGATCTATAGATTTGATGCAATCCCAATTAAATCCCAGCAGACAATTTATGAAATCTATGAGCTGATTCTAAAATTTATATGAAAATGCAAAACACCTAGAATACCAAAGCAATAATTAAAAAGAAGAGTGAACTTCGATTCCCGGACCATGCACCATCACCCCCCACTAAAATAAAAAAAGAAGAGTGAAGGAGGAAACTTATACTGCTTGATAATGATTTTACCCTACAATAATTAAGACAATATTATTTTGGCCTAAACATAGACAAACAGATCAATGGAACAGAATAGAGAGTCCAGAAATAGATGAACACATATATGTCAGTTTTTAAACTATGTTTCCAAATCAATTCAATGGAATAAAAAAAGTATTTTTAACAAATGATTCTAGAACTGGTTAAGCATATGAAATAAATGGATCTCCATCTCTTTACAACCATAAACAAAAATTAATTTAAGATCGATGATAGACCTATATGTAAAAGTTAGGTGCATAAAGCTTATAGAGGAAAATATAGAAGCATATTTACATGGTTTTGAGATAATCAAAGGTTTCTTAGATCATAAAAAACATTAAACAAAGCAAAAGATTGATAATTTGCATCTTATTAAAGAAAACTTTCTGCTTATCAAAGAATCTTTAAAAATAATAATCAACTTATATACTATATCTTTAACTAAGAACGCATGGCCACAGTATATAAAGAAGTAGCATAAGCCAACAATAAAAAGAAAAGCAACCTCATTCTTTTAATGTGCAAAAGATTTAAAAAGACATTTAGCAAAAGATATAGGAATACCCAATAATCACATGAAAAGTTCTCAAAATCATTCATCATCACAGAAATGCAAACTAAAACCCCTAGTGAGGTACACCCAGCTGAGAGAGATTAAAGTAAAAAAAGTTTGACAATATCAAATATTGGTAATGATGTGGAGTAACTGACATTTTTATGTATTGCTAGTGGGAGTTAAAAGGTGTACAACCTCTTTGGAGAACTGTTTGCAAATTTCCTATAAAGTTAAATGTGCATCTACTCCATGTCCCAGAAATTCTACTCCTAAGTATTTACCCAGGAGAATGGAAAACATATGTGCCTGAAAATCTTGTAAATGAATATTAATATCAGCATTACTCCTAATAACCAAAACTTGGAGACAATTTAAGTGTACACCAACAGGAAAATGGAAAAAATTATTATATATACATGCATTTGAATACTATTTGAGAGCAATAATGAAAAACAACTAGATACTAGCAACAATATGGAAGAATCTCAAAACATCATGGTGAGAGAAAGAAGCTGACACACAAAAATATATATACTGTATGACTCAATTTATCTAAAACTCTAGGAAAGAAAATCTAATATATAAGCAGAAATTAAAGAAATGATCACCCACTGTCCGAGTTCAGTGGTCAGAATTAATTTGGAAATGACACATTGGAACTTTTGGGAGTGTAGAATGTTCTACAACTTGATTATGGTTGATTGCATAATTGTATGCAAGTATCAAAATTCATTGAGCTGTACGCTTAAGATCTGTGCATTTTGTGTTTGAATTTACTTAAATGAAAACCAATCACCCTAATTAATTAATTAATTAAAATATATGTTTATATATACTTAACATATATATATTATATATATTATAATATATTGTGGAAATGGCAGAGATTTGTACTGCCCTTAAAAACCTACAGTTTGAAGGGATTGTAGCGTCCAATACATTCCTAATCAATTCAATGGCCCCTACAAACAGGTGGCTCCTGAGGATAAAAGTAGATAATTTCAAACTCATTCCAGTAGTAGCTCCAACTGCAATTGCGGTGCCAGAGGTGAAATATTTGCTAGAGCAAATTGATATGGTTTTAGACATATGATTTGTAATCCTCAATCTAGCCAATGCATTTTTTTCAATCTCTCTCAAAGAGGATGCAAAGCAATTCACATATTTAAGAGAGAAGGACAAGAGGATACATTTATGTTCTTTCCCCAAAAACCAGGTTAACTCTCCTCTTCTTTGCATAATAGAATCCAAAAGGGCCTGGACCATCATGACATATCAGTGATATGGACCATCCCACATATCAATGATATGATAATTGAACCAGATGACCAAAGTAGCTAGTATGTTGGAAGCCTTGATAAAACCCAAGTACTCCACCAAGTTTAAGATAAACCTTATGAAGACTCTAAAGTCTACCACATCAGTAAAGTTTTGTAGGATGTCAATGATCTGGGACATATCAGGATTATTCTCTGCAAAAGTAAACAGCAAATCATTACATTTCATACTTCAGGTTCTGGAGAGAGCATTGTTTCAATTTGGTTATGCTGCTAGAATGCACTATACCAGAAATGGAATGGCTTTTTAAAAGGGAATTTATTAAGTTACAAGTTTACAGTTCTAAGGCCATAAAAATGACCAAACTAAGGAATCAAAGGAAAGATACCTCAACTTATGAAAGCCAATGGGTCCAGAACACCTCTGTCAGCTGGGAAGGTATATATGTGAATTCTGTTCCAACCCATTTATTGAGTAATATAGAAGGCTGAAAGCTTTTAATGAAGATAGAGAAGAAAGCAGTAGGTTGCTGTAGTATAAGCAACCTTGCCACTTGGGCCAAATAATCCAAGATTCTATGCTGCACTGGAAGAATCTGTGATGAGAAAAGACATTATGTGGATTTTATGGTAAGTTTCACTAAGAGAATTATAATATTAGGCACCTAGGGTCCTGGAGTAAGGTCATGACATCTGCAGCAGAGAATTAGTCATAGTAAGATGCAAGTGGAACGTCTGAGATCAGTCATGAGCATGTGCAGAGGGCACAAATAAGCTGCATAAGCAAATGACCCAGTCTGCTATGGCATCCATAAATACTGCAGTGGTGTCTCTCCCTCAGCTCACACCCATAGTGGGTGGTACATTATGCCCAGAGGAGAGAGGTGAAAAGGTCAAACCTAGTTCACAGATGGCTCAGTATGTGAATGTAAGTCAAAAATTGGCTGCTCTTGTACTACATCCTCACTCAGGTAGGAAATGTGAAAAAAAAGGTGATAATGGAGAAACTATACCAAAAAAACAGCCTTAGATTTGGGCTGCCCCTTGGAACTGGGTGTTCAAAGATTCATTCCCCTTGTCTCTATTCAAGATAACTCTGAAAATGTATTCCAGCTCCATAGTGCACTGTGAAAGGAATTTAGACCTCTGTTGCAACTGCATCATGGTTCAACTTCTCCCTCTGTCCAATCCTGCTTCCCTTATGTCCACATTGACATTGTTCCCAAGAGCACATTCCAATAAGCTACCTGATCATAAATCTCCATTTCTATTAGCTTCCCAGGAATCCCAATCTGAGCAATTTAATAGAAATAATCATAAGTCAGGATTAAAAGGTCTACAGTTTAGAAAGTTTGTGCATGGCAGGGAGGAATGTTAGTCTTGCCTGGAAATGCAAGTTATCCATTTTTATACTTGATTTTTAGTTCACTTCTTTCTGAATGTGGAGACATATACTTTGAGCTGTAGTTTAGATTTTAAGTTCTATGTGAGATTGCCATGCCACTTCCTGAAAGCAGAGGGCGCTTTAACCTGGAATATGTGCAAAAAATTACTTCCTCACTACTTTTCTGCAGCAAATGGAGGGTAGCTCCCAAAAGGCTAATGTTTGCTGGTGGAATTGAGCATTCTCTAGAGATCCACTTATTATATACATCCATACTTAAAGTCAAGGAGGGCAAATAATGGGGCTGCGGGGAGACACATAAAGCACAGGAATAGCCATCCATACTTGGAGTGTGTTAATCAAAAGACAGTATTTCTTGCCCCTTTTCTTTGCCAGATTTTAGAAATTTGACTTCAGGTGCACAAATCTGCATTGATCATAAACCTAAATTCACAGCAGGACTTCATCATTTGTTCATAAAATGCTCTCATATTTATTTGTCATTCATTTGTTGGTTTGTCAGTATGTTGGTTTTATGATAATAAACAACTGTAAAACCACTACCCAACAGAAAACTAGAACAACAACAACTCACATCTATCTGTGTGGTTCTTGCCCAGCCCATCACCCTGTCTCCCACCATGAAACTTGCATTCAGCATTGCCTTGCTTTCCTTTTGATATAGTTTTATTACACTTATATGTATTCATTAATAGCATTTTTTTGTTTTCATTGTTTGTAAGGTTATAAAATGATATTTTTGTCCACTTTAGTATGTTATTCTTCACAAAAGAAAAATGATTAATTAAAGGTATCATGCAAGATGTAATCTTTGGGGACTTTTTCATTTTAAATTTTACTCCTAGAATTCACCCCTATTGTCATATGCAGCTGTGTTCATTCATTCTGATTACTGACTTTGTGTGTGTGTGTTTGTGGCTATTTTAAAGGTAATGCATTAGCTCAGAGAAACACAAGAATCTCATCCATTTCTGGAAATTCATCTACAGATATCTCCTTTTATTTTTTCCTTATCTATTCCTTAAGAAATGTCCATTTTTTTAATTTCCTCTATTTTATCATACAATATCCTCATTTACTTTTCTCTGTATCTTATACATGACTTTTTCTTTTTCCAAAGCCATTTCAAGGAATCCTGGAATCTCTCGTTTAGTCTTACGGGGAGTGGTACTTGTTTTTCACAAAAACCTGGACAGAAAAATTCAAAATGGCTTTAATATAATGCCACATGTGAATACCCCTGTGCACACATAAACTTTGTTCTTGTGGGTCCTTTCAGCCCACCTGAGGCCTTGTACCAGTTGAGCTGTTTGTAAAGATTCATTCGGTTGGGCATTAAGAAGTCTTCTGTGGTATTGAAAATACATCCCTCAGAGAATAAAGGACCAAGCTGTTGGGCATAATGAAAATCATGTATTAAACCTAAGCCATCCAGGCACTCACACACCTGGAACAACAGCCTGATGCTTTGGAGAGACAATGGCAGAAACTGAATCTCATGTGTATTCCAGATGGTTTTAAAGGATCACAGACAAAAAGCTCTCCTCCCCACCCCCTTCTCAAGCAACTCCGATGAAAATTTCCTCAGACTCAGCTAAATCCTAAAAACTAAGTGGTTTAATGAACTGATGAAATATGACAAGTTATCCTTATTCTTCCAACTTGTATGTCCACATGATGTTATCTGGAGGAGAGAAATTACAAACACCAAAACATTAAGATTATGCACACTTCTTCTGGGTAAATGTAACAAGCAACAGAACACACCATCTCCTTACTGAGGTCAATAGAGATAGGATTTTAAAACACACTAGCAGAGTTTCACAGTAGTGGAGAAATCTACAGCTATGAAAACAGCAGCCATGGATGGTGCAGCCCCATTTCTGCAGATACAGAAAAATACATTTCCACCTTCACAACAGCTCTTAAAAGAGCAAATATTTTCTATTCATTTTAAAGAAAATTATGTTTGTGAGACTAGAAAATTGTGTGGATACAAATTCTCCAACCTAGTAATTATCTCTGATCCATTTCAATAAGCAAAGGTTTGGGGGAATAATTCATGTATGAATCATTTTCACTGCTTTTTATTTGCAGAGTAGATTGGAACTGTATGAATAAGAGACCTTCAGCTCCTATTAACATTTTTGAATGCAATAGAAGCTCTTCAGAAATTAAAAGACAAACACTGGTAAATCAATAAAAGAAAACATTATTTTATTTCACCTTAGGCTCAGCCACCCACTGCCTTTTTCTTTGCATCCTTGGGAATTTTTCTTTTGAATTGACCCAGCTAGAATGTAGACAGGCAGTGAGGAAGTGGGGGTGGGCAGAGCAGCTGAAGTTTGCTGCTCGAGGGAAGGTGAGACTTCCTGTAAAGGGATAAGCAAATTTGGATGGATTGAAATGTTCATATGGGAAGTAGTTGTTGAGGAGGAGGCAGATCATGGAGGAATTTGAATGTCAGGATAATTGGAAGCCACAGAGGCCACCGGGGTGAGTGAGTATGTATGTTGTGGTGGGGGGTGGAGGGACTCTGTTCAAGGGCTTAGAATAACAGGTAAAAGTCAGCAAAGCATTAGAGCACCACAATTAAAACTGAAGGACTGCAGCTGTGCTGTTCACTAACTGTGTGAAATCCTGGGCAAGTCACTTACCTAAGTGTTCACCTCTCTAAAATGTTATCGCCCCTCTAAAATGGGGGTATTAACAAATCATAGTTGGTTGAGAAAATTAAATAAAATAAGCTCTATAAAGTTAAACCTGGCACATTGTAAGCATAAGTATAAATATTAGCCCCTAACATCATTATCATCATCATTATCATTATAAGGAATTATTTCAGGAATAATTAATCCTCTATATGAGTTGAGTGGAAATATCGATCATCTATTGAACGTGGCTATGACATAAAGAACACAATAATCAGCAATAATATAAAACAGCTAGGACATGTAAAGTTTTTATTTTGAACAATCATAAAAATGTACCTTTCTTGGAAGAAAGCATTGCAAATTCCTTATTTAAAATATCATTAGGGCGGGGCAGGCCACAGTGGCTCAGCAGGCAGAGTGCTTGCCTGCTATGCCGGAGGCTTGCAGGCTCGGGTTCGATTCCCAGTGCCTGCCCATGCAAAAAAAGGAAAAAAAAAATCATTAGGGTAGAGTGAACTTTACTTGTTGAAATGGCAAAGAACAAACATAGGTGAATTTCAACTTAAGTTTCTCTGTACCTTTACTGAGGGGGGAAAAATTGGCTCAAGGCTAGAAAGGAGAACTAACACATCTTAAAGGCAAGTCCATGCAGAGAACCTGCAGTAATGGCTGCATCAGCCGGGAATCACCTCCCTTGGGGAGGAGCAGGGCAGCTACAGATTGTAGCAGATGGGGATTAGGTTTTCTTTGTTTGGCTTTGTGAATCTGAAGCATAAGAAAGGATGGCGTTATTCAATTGCAGAATTAGGCAATTTCATACCCTCCTAGTGCCTTCAATTTTCTTTTTATTAAAGGAATGAGGAAATTCAAAGGAAAAGGCATGCTCATTTTCTAAATAAGCTACTTAAAAGTCAAGGAAAACAGATTTATGTTACCTATTTAAGTGGGTGGCTGTGCGAGGCAGGGGAAAGCCTATTGGATGAAGTAACTGAGATCTAATCCCAACTCTTTATTTAGTGAGTGGTAGACTTTGCGCTAACTCACTTATAATAGGTTTCTTCTTGGTCTCAAATTCTGGTTCTATGTTAGCCATACTTTACCTGTTAGTGTCTCCTAATTCCTCCAAACTAGGTCTGGCCTTTTCCTCTGTTAAAAACCTGTAGGAGTTTTCCATCTTCTAAAGTGCTCTCGAACACTTGCTATGCTCTGCCTGGGATTATAATAAACTGTGTACTATCTATTCACTGCTAATTGACTATAAGATCCCTTAAGGTAGGACATGTGTTTATTGATACATGTATCAATTTACGATATAAATCTTTTCCCTGTGTACATTGATTCAACATTGTAAAACAAGAATTATTGAAGTATGCAAGACTGGTTCAAAATTCAAAAATCATTCAATATATCCATTATATCAAAAGGCTCAAAAAGAAAATTCATGATCATATCAATTGATGCAGAAAAAACATTTGACAATATCCAATATCCACGCATGATAAAAACTCACAGCAACCAAGAACTAAAAAGAACTCCCTCAATTGATAAGTAGGGAAAGTGAAAAAAATTTGCAGTTAACTTTATACTTACTGGTGAGAGAATGGGGAACAAGACAAGGGTGTCTTCTCTAACTTCTCTTATTCAACAGTACACTGGAAGTCCTAGCTAGCATAATAAGACAAAAAAAAGAAATAAAAGATATTCATATCGGAAAAGAAGAATATCTTTATTCACAGATGACATGATTGTCTACATAGAAAAGCCTAATGAATCTCAAAAAAATTCCTGGAATAAGCAAGAAAGCAAAGTTGCAGGATACAAGTTCCTGCAATATATAAAAGTCTATTGCTCTCCTACATACCAGCAATGAGCAATGTAGTTTGTAATTAAAATATATATACATATCATTTAAAATAGTACCCGTGGTGATTTGAAGTTGTATGTACCCCAGAAAAACATGTTCTTAAATATAGTCCATTCCTGTGGGTGTGAACCCATCTTAAGTATGACTTTTTGATAAGGTTACTTCAGTTAAGTGTGACTCACATAAATAAGGATGGGTCTTAATCCTACCGCTGAAATTCTTTATAAGAGAATGAAATTCAGACAGAGAGAGAAACCCAACAAAAGGAAGAAGCTGAGCTCAAGGAAACTTGGAAGAAAAGAAAGAGACCAGTAGATGATGCCATGTGCCTTGTAGAAGCCAACATTTGCCTCAGAAGAAAGCATTGCTTCTTGGTCTTCGGAAAGAAAGCATTACCTTGGCTATGCCTTGATTTGGATATTTCCCTAGCCTCAAAACTATGATCAAATAAATTCCTATTGTTTAACCTGACCCATTTCCTGATATTTGCCTTCAGCAGCCTAGGATACTAAAACAGCACCCCAAAAATGAAATGCTTGTTATAAATATAACAAACTATCATAGGATCTGCGTATGGAAAACTTCAAAACATTGATGAATGAAATCAAAGAATATCTAAATAAATGGAGAGAGAGTTTGTGATCATGGATTGGAAACATAGCAGGTTTGCCAGGAGTTCAAGGAGAGAGAGGCATTGAATAGATGAGGCACAGGGAGTTTTTTATGTTGGTGAAGTAATTCTGTATTATGATGATGTATGTATGATGCTGTAATGATGGATACATGACACTATGCATTTGTCAACCCATAAAACTTTATAGCACAAGGAGTAAACCTTAATGTGTACAAAATTTTAAAAATCAATTAAGAAGTCTTAGGATCCCAGGAAGTAATGCAGACTGTGACAGAAGAATCTAACTGTATTACGCTGAAGGAGGTGAGGAAAAGGTGCTGACTTAAGTAACTTTGGAAATGAGTGGAATCCATAAGACTAACAATAAAGAGAACCATATACAAAAATTATACTGATTGGTAAGTTATGGTTAACAATTCTTAAACTAATATACCTAAGTAAATAAGTAAATAAATGATGGATGATGGGAATCAGGCTTCTCACTGTTGGAGCGAGAGTTTACAGATAAGAAAAAGAGAAGGTCCAGAATGATCAATGTGGCATTTGATTAGAATTAGAGACATCAGCATCAACTCATATTTAGTTTGATGTAGGCAAAAATGTATATATATATATATATATATATATATATATTCATTTTTTATTCGTACATATATATCATTGCTCTGTCAGCTGAGAGGACCTAGAAGCAATGACTTCCAGTAGCAAGAAGCTCTCTTAGTATACAAATCTTGCTTTTTAATACCGTTGTCAATAGAAGGAGCTAGGATTCTTTAGAGAAATGGTTGATTCTAGAACTGGGTAGCTAATACACTAAATGAACCTGGTCTATCCTATATTGACAGCTGTGAACTACTTAAAAATTACAAATATCTGGCCTAGAATAAACGCATGTTTTTCCCATTTTGTCCCATTAAAATGTCTAATTGCCTCTTCTTAAATCCCTTATTTTGTTCTTGAAGACATCTCAGAGGAATCCTCTACTTTAATCCTATTTATTATATGTTGTAGGAAAGTGTCTATTAAAACCATGTCAGTAAAACTATCAATAGGAAGCCATAATTAAAAATTACAACCAATGGAATTGGTGAAAATTGGATGTACAAAGGGGAAAAAGATTGAGAAATCATGAATTCTGACTTCTGCCTTGGGTGAAAGGGTAGATGATGGTGTCATTCATCAAGATGAAGATACTATAGGTGCATTATATGTGTAGGTATGGAGGAAGAGCGAATAAGCTGCTATACAGTTTTGAACAATCAAAGATGTAGGTGTCTGTTTAAGTGCATGTGCCCAATATGTCACCGATCAATGGGAGATAGAAGAGAGCTAAATCAATTTATGAGTATATAAAGGAAGTTAAAGTCTTGGGGGTATATGGTACCAACCATAGAGAGTGTTGAGAATGGAATTAAAGAAGGCTGAGGTTTGAAGGGTGCCAAGAAGATTGACAGAGTAAAGCCCAAAATGGAGAAAACTAGGGTAAAGAGAATTGTATCATGGAAGCTAAAAGAGTGCTTGTACTGGTTCGAAAGTATTATGTACCCTAGAAAAGTCATGTTTTTTATCCTGATCCATCATGTGGAGGTAGCTGTTTCTTTTAATTCTTTTTCAGTACCATAGATTGGAAACTTGATTGGATTATCTCCACACAGATGTGACACACCCAATTGTTGGTATTAACCTTTGATTAGAGAGAGATGTGACTCCACCTATTCCAGGTGGGTCTTGATTAGTTTAGTGGAATCCTTTAAAAGAGGAAGCATTTTGGAAACAGCTTGAGAGCCATGAGAAAGTCACAAGAACCACAAGAGCCCATGAAACCAGAGACCTTTGGAGATGAAGAAGGAAAACACCCCTGGAGGAGCTTCATGAAATGAGAAGCCTGGAGAAAGCTAGCAGACATCACCATGTTCGCCATGTGCCTTTCCAGTTGAGAGAGAAACTTTGAACTTCATCAGCCTTTTTGAGTGACGGTAACCACTTATTGGTGTCTTAATTTTTACATTCTTATAGAATTGCTTTAATTGGGACATTTTCACAGCCTTAGACTATAAACATGCAACTTAATAAATTCCTCCTTCTAAAAGCCATTCTGTTCGGTTCCTGGACCATGCACAAAAAAAAAAAAAGCCATTCTGGGGGGTGCGAGGGTAGTTCAGTGGTAGAATTCTCACCTGCCATATGGGAGACCTGGGTTCGATTCTCCATGAACTTCCCAAACAAAGAAACCAACAAAAACAAACAAACAAACAAACAAGTCAGCAAATGGTGCTGCAGTAACAGGATACTCACATGGAAAAAGAATGAAATGTGACCCCACCATACAGCATACAAAAAGAAAGCCATTCTTTCTGTTTCTGGTATATTGAATTCTGCAGCTAGCAAAATTAGAGCAATGCTTTCAAGCAGTTGTGTGTGGCCAACTGAGTAAAATGCTGCAAAGAAAATAAGTTAAACTTTGAAAAGCATTCATCAGATTTAGTAACAAATGCTCACTTAGGTAGGGCAGCTTCAGAGGAGGTAGAGAAAATATTTAAGTTGAAAATGTTTTTCTGATTCTTTAAAAAATATTTCTACGAAGCAAAGAAGACAGAGAGGGAATGGAAATTTGTTGTTTGAACAATACTACATATTAGAATGGGGCCTATGTAATTAGAGAGATGAAAGTGGGGATGGAGTGAAAAAATAATAATAAAATAAGAGACAGGAACTCAATTTCATGAACAGGTTAGCGTATTTTGAACAGAGGAGTAGGTTTGATTCAATTGTCATGATATGAGGCAAATAGATTTTAAGTCCCAACTGAGGTTGGAGACCAGGCAGATATATCATGACATAAATCTACTTATGTCATGTTTTTCTTCAGCAACACTTTAGCAATCTGTGCTTATGAAGAGAGGAAGCAGGTGTATGTATGGATTGATTCAAGGCTGAAGTTTGAGATGAGAGTACCATAGAAATAGAGATGCTGAAAATGCTGATAAATGAGTGGCTAACTTCACATACCATAAAATGTAGGCCATCTAGGGAAGGAAGTGAGGTCATGAGGATGGCATGGATGAAAAGAAGGATGAGGAGGGGTCTGAGAAATGGATTGAAGGCTGCCAATGGAATTGAGAGGTGGCTGAGTGATGAGGGTGACTTTGTATAAGAGCAGAGTTGACCATGGGCACTTTCCTTTTGAGTAGTGGTAGGGGATTGAGACGTGAGAGAACAGCAAAATTGAATAGCATTGAGTTTGAGATTTTAGCAGCCTTGCTGGATGCCTTAGAGGGTATCAGCTAATATAAGCTCCCCACTTGGTTCCTCACCAAAAGGTTGCCCTTGTTGCTCAGTTTACAAATGAAAGCATGTGAGAAACTACTTGGATGTTCTTGAAAGGCCAAAACTGAAGATTGCCTGTTTTTCACCCACATCTGGTAAGCTGGTTATTTCTCAAAATAATTGGTGATGTCCTGCATTGACTAGGAGGCTGTGTTTTTTCCCCTTCAGAAGTAGTAAGTATTCAAGTGCCAGAGAAACACAGGCTAAAGTAGCAAAGGTAGGAAATCTCACCCCTCTGAAGAAATTATCAGAGTTCAACTAAATGCAATTCAAGCTGCATCTTCAAAACATTCTTTTTAAAAAAAAATTTAATAATTAAATCAATCACCCTACAACACGAACATTCTTAACATAAAGACATTCCATACTTGGTGTGGAATCAATGGCTCGCAATATCATCACATAGTTATATATTCATCACCATGATCATTTCTCAGAATATTTACATCACTCCAGAAAAAGAAATAAAAAGAAAAAAGAAAAAACTCATACATACCATACATCTTATGCCTCTTTCTCATTGACTGCTAGCATTTCCCTCTACCCTATTTATTTTAACATTTGTTCCCCCTGTTATTTATTTTTAATCATATTTTCCACTCATCTGTCCATACCATAGATAAAAGGAGCATCAGAACAAGGTTTTCACAATCACACAGTCACTTGTGAAAGCTATGTCATTATACAATCATCTTAAAGAAACATGGCTACTGGGACACAGCTCTACAGTTACAGGCACTTCCCTCTAGCCTCTCTATTACACCTTAAAGTAAAAAGGGATTATCTATATAATGGGTAGGAATAATCTCCAGGATAACCTCTCAACTCTATTTGAAACTCTCAGCCAATGACACTTTATTTTGTCTCATTTCTCTCTTTCAGTCGAGGTTTTCTCAGTCCCTTGGTGCTGAGTACCAGCTCATTCTAAGATTTCTGTCCCACATTGCCAGGGAGGTTTACACCCCTGGGAGTCATGTCCCATGTAGAGGTAGAGAGGGGGAGGGCAGTGAGTTTGCTTGCCGTGTTGGCTGAGAGATAGTCCACATCTGAGCAACAGAAGAGGTTCTCTGGGGGTGACTCTTAGACCTAATTTTAAGTAAACTTAGCCTATCCTTTGTAGGGATAAGTTTCATATGAACAAACCTCAAGAGTGAGGGTTTGGCCTATTGATTTTGTTGTCTTCTGTTTGCAAGAATATCGGACCTTCTCCATATGGGCAAGCAGAATTTTCCCTCTTTCTCACTGTCCTGCCAAGGGGATTTTGCAAATATGTTTTTATTCACTGTTCAAATCACTCTGGGATTTATCAGGGCATCACTCTGGACAAATCAAAATCTCATGCCCTACTTGAGGTTCCATGTACTTATGGTGTTCAATTAAACTGTCCATATAAACTATATTAGGAGATGCACTAGTCAAAATATAAATTTTGTACCATTTCACACATAAGTTAAAGTTGTAAAGCATGAATTACCATCTATTTTTCAACACCCTGCAATATTGACATTTCTTTGTTCTTCCTCATGCAAAAAAATTTTTTAATTTGTTTATTTAGTCACTATTATTGTACACTGTAGGCATTCCTAGATTATACCATCCCAGTCTTTATTGTCTGTATTTCCTTCTGATTTTATTTGTGCCCCCAGCCCTCCTCCCTCTATCTTTCTCACATTCAGCTTCATTCAGTGTACTAACATTATTGTATTACAGTTAGGTAGTGTTGTGCTATCCATTTTGGAATTTTTTCAATCAGTCCTGTTGCACAATCTATATCACCTCAGCTCCAATTACCAAATATCTACCCTATTTCTATCTCCTGATGACCTCTGTTCTTAACTGAAATTCTCCTAGTTCATTCATTAATGTTAATTCATATCAGTGATAACACACAGTATTTGTTCTTTTGTTTCTGGCTAATCTCACTCAGCATAATGTCCTCAAAGTCCATTCATGTTGTTATGTATTTCATAACTTTATTCTGTCTTACAGCTGCATAATATTCCATCATATGTATACCACACTTTGTTTAGCCACTCTTCTGTTGATGGACATTTGAGCTGTTTCCATCTCTTGGCAATTGTAAACATTGGTGTGCAAATGTCCATTTGTGTCCTTGCCCTCATATCCTCTGAGTAGATACCTAGAAATGGTATTGCAGGATCATGTGGCAATTCTATACTTAGCTCCCTGAGGAACCACCAAACTGCTCTCCAAAGTGGTTATACCATTTTACATTCCCACCAACAGTGGATAAGTGTGCCTCTTCTCCACATCCTCTCCAGCACTTGTTATTTTCTGTTTTATTGAAATGGTCATTCTGGTGGGTGTGAGATGATGTCTCATTGCAGTTTTCATTTGCATTTCCCTAATGCCCAGGGAAGTTGAGCATCTTTTCATATGTCTTTTGGACATTTTCATTTCCTCTTCTGAGAAGTGTCTGTTCATGTCTTTTGCCCATTTTGTAATTGGGTTGGTCTTTTTGTTGTTGAGTTGAACAATCTCTTTACATATTCTGATATATATAAATCTGATATATTGTTTCCAAATATTGTCTCCCATTCTGGGGGCTGTCTTTTTACTTTCTTGACAAAGTTCTTTGATGCACAAAAGTGTTTAATTTTGAGGAGTTCCCATTTCTTTCTTTCTTTCTTCAATGCTTGTGCTTTGGGTGTAAGATCTAGGAAACTGCCTCCTATTAAAAGATTTATAAGATATTTCCCTACATTTTCTTCTAAAAGTTTTATGGTCTTAGATCTAATGTTTAGGTCTTTGATCCATTTTGAGTTAATTTTTGTATAGGGTGTGAGATATGGATCTTCTTTCATTCTTTTGTATGTGGACATCCAGTTCTCTAGGCACCATTTATTGAAGAGACTGTTCTCTCCCAGGTGAGTTGGCTTGACTGCCTTATCAAAGATTAATTGTCCACAGATGAGAAGGTCTATATCTGAACACTCTATTCGATTCCATTGGTCAGTATATCTATCTTTATGCCAGTACCATGCTGTTTTGACCACTGTAGCTTTGTAATATGCCTTAAAGTCAGGTAGCATGAGTCCTCTGACTTCATTTTTCTTTCTAAATAAAGATATTTTTAGCTATTCAGGGCACCCTGCCATTCCAGATAAATTTGATTATTCATTTTTCTATTTCTGAAAAGTAAGTTTCTGGGATTTTAATTGGTATTGCATTCAATCTATAAATCAGTTTAGGGAGAACTAACATCTTAACTATATTTAGTCTTCCAATCCGTGAACATGGTATGCCCTTCCATTCAGTTAGATCTTCTGTGATTTCCTTTAGCAATTTCCTGTATTTTTCCTTGTATAGGTCTTTTGTATCTTAGTTAAATTTATTCCTAAACACTTTATTCTTTTGGTTACAATTGTAAATGGAATATTTTTCTTGATTTCCTCCTCAGATTGTTCATTACTTGTGCATAGAAACACTACAGGTTTTTTGAGTGTTGATCTTGTAACCTGCCATTTTGCTGTACTCGTTTATTAGCTCTAGTAGTTTTGCTGAGGATTTTTCAGGGGTTTTGACATATAGTTATCATATCATCTGCAAACAGTGAGAGTTTTAATTCTTCCTTTCCAATTTTGATGCCTTGTATTTCTTTTTCTTGTACATCCTTGTCTTGTTCCTGATCTTAGAGGGAAATTTTTCAGTTTTTCCCCATTGAGGATTATGTTAGCTGCAGATTTTTCATATACTCCCTTTATCATTTTGAGGAAGTTCCCTTCTATTCTTCTTCTTTGAAGTGTTTTCAACAAGAAAGGATGTTGAATTTTGTCAAATGCCTTTCTGCATCAAATGAGATGATCATGTGGTTTTTCTGCTTTGATTTGTTGATATGGTGTATTACATTAATTGATTTTCTTATGCTGAATCATTCTTGCATACTTGGGATAAATACTACTTGGTCATGGTGTATAATCCTTTTCATGTGCTGCAGGATTTGATTTGCAAAATTCTGTTGAGGATTTTTGTATCTATAGTCATTAGAGAGATTGTTTTGTAATTTTCTTTGCTTGCAGTGTCTTTCTTTGGTGTGAAGGTGATGTTGGCTTCATAGAATGAGTTAAGTAGCCTTCCCTCTTCAATTTTTTTGAAGAGTATGAACAGGATTGGTACTAATTCTTTCTTGAATGTTTGGTACAATTCACATGTAAAGCCATCTGGTCTTGGAGTTTTCTTTTTTAGGAGCTTCTTAATGACTAATTCAATTTCTTTACTTGTGATTGGTTTGTTGAG
>PVIY010002656.1:70614-124652 GCA_004026745.1 Myrmecophaga tridactyla
TTTTTTTTTTAATATATAGGCCTTTAGGGCAGTAAATTTCCCTCTTAGCACTGCCTTTGCTGCATCCCATAAGTTTTGATATGTTGTGTTTTCATTTTCCTTTGCCTTGAGATATTTACTGATTTCTCTTGTAACTTCTTCTTTGACCCACTGATTGTTTAAGAGTGTGTTGTTGAGCCTCCATATATTTGTGAATCTTCTGGCCCTTTGCCTATTATTGATTTCCAACTACATTCCTTTATGGTCTGAGAAAGTGTTTTGTATGATTTCAATCTTTTTAAATTTATTGAGACTTGTTTTGTGATCCAGCATATGGTCTATCCTTGAGAATGATCCATAAGCACTTGAGAAAAAGGTGTATCCTGCTGTTGTGGGGTGTAATGTTCTATAAATGTCTATTAAGTCTAGTTCATTCATTGTATTATTCAAATTCTCTGCTTCTTTATTGATCTTCTGTCTAGATGTTCTGTTCGTTGATGAAAGTTGGGAATTGAACTCTCCAACTATTATGGTAGATGTGTCTATTTCTTTTCTCAGTGTTTTCAATGTTTGCCTCATGTATTAGAGCACTCTAGCTTGGTGCATAAATATTTATGATTGCTATGTCTTCTTGTTGAGTTGTTCCTTTTATTAATACATAGTGTCCTTCTTTGTCTCTTTTAATTGTTTTACATTTGAAGTCTAATTTGTTGGATATTAGTATAGCTACTCCTGCTCTTTTCTGATTATTGTTTGTATGAAATATATTTTCCCAACTTTTCACTTTCAACCTATGTTTATCCTTGGGTCTAAGATGTGTTTCCTGTAGACAGCATATAGGTGGGTCCTGTTTTTTAATCCATTCTGCCAGTCTATGTCTTTTGATTGGGGAGTTTAATCCATTAACATTTAGTGTTATTACTGTAAGGGCAGTACCATTTTGCCTTTTGGTTTTTATGTCATACTTAATTTTTCTTTTTACCTTTACTAATAGTCTTCATTTCTACACTCTTCTCCACACCTCTCTCCTGTCTTTTCCTATCTGTCTCTAGTACTCCTTTTAGTATTTCTTGCAGAGCTTGTCTCTTGGTCACAAATTCTTCCAATGATTTTTTTTGTCTGAAAGTGTTTTAATTCCCCCCCTCATTTTTGAAGGACAATTTTACTAGATATAGAATTTTTGGTTGGCAGTTTTTCTCTTTTATTATCTTAAATATATCATGCCACTGTCTTCTTGCATCCATGGTTTCTGATGAGAAATCTATGCATAGTCTTATTGGGCTTCCCTTGTATGTGATAGATTGTTTTTCCTTTGCTGCTTTCAAAATTCTCTCTTTCTCATTCACTTCTGACATTCTGATTGGTAAGTGTCTTAGAGTATGTCTATTTGGAACTATTCTGTTTGGTGCACACTGCACTTCTTGGATCTATAATTTAAAGTCTTTCATAAGAGTTGGAAATTTTTCAGTGATAATTTCCTCCATTAGTTTTTTTTCCTTCTTTTCCCCTCTCTTCCCTTCTGGGACACACACAACATTTATATTCATGCACTTCATGTTGTCATTCACTTCCCTGAGTCCCTGCTCATATTTTTCCATTCTTTTCCCTACATTTTCTTTTGCTTGTCAGATTTCAGATGTTCTGTCCTCCAGTTCACTAATCCTATCTTCTGCTTCTTGAAATCTAACATTGTAGGTTTCCATTGTTTTTTTTTCACCTCTTCTACTGTGCCTTTCATTGCCATAAGTTCCATGATCTGTTTTCTCAGACTTTTGATTTCTTCTTTTTGATTGTCCCTTGCCTTCTTTATATCTTCCCTCAATTCATTGATTTGATTTTTGATGAGGTTTTCATGTCTGTTCAAACATTCTGAATTAATTGTTTTGACTCCTGTATCTCATTTGATTGTTGGTTTGTTCCTTTGACTGGGCCATATCTTCAATTTTCCTAGTATGATTCATTATATTTTGCTGGCATCTAGGCATTTAATCTCCTTAATCAGTTTATTCTGGAGATTGTTTTCACTTTTTTTTACATAGGATTTTCTTGCTGGATGACTTTGCTGTCTATCTGTTCTTTGACATTCAGTTCAGCTTACTCTAGACCTCTAGCTTAGTTTTGTTTAACAGATCAGAATTTTTCAGTTCTTGTTTCCTGCCCTGCCTGTATGGTGCCTTTTTTTCCCCTTAGGAGGGTCTACTTAGGTATGATAGATCTCAGTCCAATTTTCCTGGACCAAACTGGCCTCCTCTCAGGAGGAAAGAGTCACCTGCATGAGTTTTCCCTGAGGGTGAGATGAAGCAGGTTGAAAGGCTTTCCTATGAAGCCTCTGGACTCTGCATTTTTCCTATCCTGCCCAGTATGTGGTGCTTATCTGCTTGTGGGTCCCACCAGCATAAGGTGATGTCGTACCTTTAACTTCAGCAGACTCTCCCTGCTTGGGGTGTGGTCGGGACAGAGGAGAGGTTGTAGGCTGACTTTAATTGCTTTAGTTTTCCATACCCTAGGGTCTGAATTCCTTGAGGGAGGGATTCCACCTGAGCTGGGTCCCACCTCTCTCCTGGGGAAGGCACAGCCTCCAGAGAAGCTCTCAGACAATCTTAATTCCACTCTTGCCTGTGGCAGTTGGAGCCTGAGAAGACTTGCAGGTGTATCTAAAGAGCAGTCAAACCATGGAAACACAGTCACAAAAAAAGAAAAGAAAAAAAAGTCTTTTCAGAGCAGGACCCCTGTTCCTCAGGTTTGCCAATCAAGAGCTTAAGTTAGTGTGTTGCTTTGTGTATCTCCAGGTCCTATGTGGTCCCTCCTTTCCTTCAGGGCCCAGACCCTTTCAAGTATTTTGTGCTGTCCGATCAAAAAAAAAAAACTCTGTTATATCTTTTTTCTTCTTCCATCAGCCCTGCCTCCTCTGTGCAGAGGCAAAACCCAGCAACCTTAGCTTTTACTCAAGGTTCAGCTGAGCTGGGGGCCTATTTTTAGTAGTTATAATTTGTTAATTAATTCTACCAATTGGATCTTGGTAGAGCTCAGCCCCTGTCTGCAAGTAAAGTCCCTTTCCTTTCCCCTCTGGGAAGCAGCATGTGAGGGAGGGGCACCAGCCGCCATGACTTGGGGGACTCATGGTTCTGGGTGGGATCGCCGCTGGTCCAGCTTGTCCAGACTGGTGTATACTGTGTGTCTGATCACTGATGTGGCCCCAGCAGTTGTTCCATACTCTTCCTGACTATTTACTAGCTGCTCTGGAGGGCAAACTAAATCCCACACCTCACTAAGCCACCATCTTGACTCCCATGCTCTTCTAAAACATTCTTACTCTATCCCTCCTCTGCCTTGGTTCCTTGCCACTTTGTAATATGAGTTTCTTTGATGGGAACTTTGCATCAGGTTCTTCATGGAAGGAAGGGAAGGGATAGGAAAAGAAGGGAAGGGAAAGGAGAACAATATGGCCTTCTGTAATCTGGTCCCAACCTACTTTTCAGTTTTTTTCTCTAACTCTACCTCTTTGGTTTGGTTCTCTATACTGTAGCCCAGATGAAAATCTATCAGCCATTTTATGAGCATTTATGGCCTTTCCTGTCTCTGAGCCTATGTTCATTTTCCCTACCTGAAATATCTTTTACCCTCATCTCTACATGGATAAATATTACCTGTTCTTTAAGGACCCTCTTTAATGCTCTCTCTTCAATGAAGGCCCACCTAATTTCCCCAAATCAAAAGCAAACTTTCCCTTTTCTACATGTCTTGTGGACAGAACATTTGTATTATTTATTCATTGTAGTATCCCCAGTCCCTGGTAGGCACCTAATATTTATTAAAGGAGTGAATAAAGTCTTTGAGTATACTTCTACCATAGCACAAATCAGTTTATAATCAATTATAGGTGTTTTTATATAAATATAAAGGTGTAATTTCCAAAGCAAAAACTCAAGGTCTTACCCAATTTATATTTCCTTCAGTTATTATCACAGCAGTAGATGTTCACCAAATATAAATTGAATAAAAGAATTAAAAATGGCCCACTTGTCCAACTTTTCTCCAAGAGCACTAGAATTGCAGATCAATATGCTGTAATATTGCTCTAGAATTTCTAATTATCCATTTGGAGTCTGATCTCTGATATTTTAAAATTTGAAGAAATATTGCTGATCACTGCAGGTCACAGAAGGGATCACTATTAAGTGTATTTAGTGGGAACTAAGCAGATTCAACTGTTCTTTAATAAGAGAGTTGTGCATTGAAAAAGGGTTTGAGATAGTTGGTAATCATAAAGAAGACTAGCTAAAAAGCAGAGTCCAAGGTAGGAGGAATGCAAATGAGACTTAAAATAGGGCCGCTTCATAGAAAATAGAGAGTCTACCTAGTGTAAACCTATAGCATGGGTTAAAGACTCTTTTACATTGAATTGCTTAAAGTAAGTTGAAGAAAAGAGGGAGGCCACTCTCACATCCCCATCCATTGACACTAAGTAGGTTGGAGCAGAAAACTTAAAATAGAAATACGGAACTATTTGCATACTCTCAAAAGAAAAATAAGGGAGTTTCAGATCACTGATCTCAACTATGGCAACTAATTCATAATGCCAATTGTAGGGAAATAAATGAGGGGATAAGGAAGAGCCAGGCAACAGCAAGCAGTCCAAAAACTCTCCTCCATATTCATGCTAGGAATTTCTGCCTACTGGCTTATACAAGACCATTTTGATTGAATTGAGGGTATTGACTTTTATTAACTAGGCAGCAAGACTAATGCTATACAAATATTACCCTTAAATATACTTCCCCAAGATTTTCAATTTTATGACACTTTTGTCTGATTCATTGAGTCACTCCATAATGGTATATTGTTGCTTTCTCTGCTCTGGTACTAAGGCCAAATGCCACCAGATACCTCCTAATGCTATTGTCAAGTGTTTTGTCAGCAGAAGCTAATCAAGGGACACAAAGTAAGAAGACTGGAGAAAAAAAGGAACTCACAAGAGGTTGGAGCTCAGGGAAGACATGAGCAGAAGCCAGACCCTAACTGAAATCAAATAGCATACCACAGAGCCATGCAAATATCTAGAAAGCAGGGGACGGACAGGAATTGAAATTTGCAGGAAACCAGTTGGGGACAGGCATATGGAGAGGAGCATGAACACAAAAGAGATCTTGACAGAGAAGAATATGCTGTAACCAATTTGATTCCTCACTAACCCAGGAGAGAATCAATCCTAAACAAGACTGATTAAGAGAACTGTAGTGGAAGATTGCAAATCACAGTTGGCTGTAGAAGGAGGTCAGAGGCAGAGGCAGAGGCAGAGGCAGTCCTCAAAAACTTAGGAAAGATCAGCAAGTGGCTAGAAGCAGCAAAAAGCTGGAAGTTTTATTAAAAAGAAAAGATTTAAGCAGAAAGTACACAGACAATAAAGTATATATATATGATTTAAAATGCTTAAAAAACCTATTCAAGCACAGTAATAATCAAATAAAAGCACTTTTTTCATCAATCATATTAATCCCTACATTTATGAGAATGATACATGATAGGATGCAGGGATTTTTACACACAGTGTTGATGAGAGGAGTGGAAACATTTCTGGAAAGCAGTTCAGCTGCATGTAACCATATGATATAGGCTAATATAACCAACATAAAATGAATTTCTTCTCTTGCTCATTCCAAAGCTTTTATTGTATGCCCAGTGATAGGTATTAAAATAGACATATTCCTAGTCATCAGAAGCTTATAGTGGAATGGGGTAGAGAGAGGTTAAACAAATCATTACAGAAACTCATTGTATACTCTGTGCTGTGAAGGAAAATTATAAGAAGCTATGAAGCTATAAAGGAGATGCTGACATAGTCTTCAATGAGTCAAGAAAAACTTCTTTCCTCAAAGAGTTGATATTTAATCTGAGATTCAAACAGTAGAATATGAGAAGGTGAAGATAGAGGGTCCCTGCAAGGAAGAATGATTGTCCCAATGATAATAAATGATATGGGCAACTGCCTGAGATAGGAAAGGGCATTGTTTTGGTTTGCTAAAACTGCCAAAATGCAATATACCAAAAATAGGTTGGCTTTAACAATTAGTGTTTATTAACTTACAATTTAAGGCCATGAAAATGTCCAAATTATGGCATCAACAGGATGAAATCTTCTCTGAAGTTATCCGGGACACCTCAATCAAATAGGAAGGCACATGACTGCTGTCTGCTGATTGTTTGCTCCCATGTTTTGTTGCTTTCACCTTCTAGTTCCTGTAGCTTCCTCTCTGAGCTTCTGTGGGTCCTCTCTAAGCTTTTCCAGGGTTTTCTCTATGAGTGTCTCTCAGTTTTATCCCTCGGCTTCTCTGGGACCGCTCTGAAATCTCTGAAGTTTTTCTGTGTGTCCTTTATTCACTTATAAAGAACTCCAGTAAGGGGATTGAGACCCACCTTGGGACATCTCAGTTGAAACAATCTAATCAAAAGGTCCCACCCACAATGGATCTGTACCTACAGGAATGGATTAAAGGAACATTGCCTTTTCCAAAGTACATAGCAGCTTCAAACTAACACAGTCATGGTGTATTATCATATTTGCCATCATGCTTAATTAATCTTAGTAATAACCATGAGACTCTGTGGCCTTTGAGCCATGACCAACTCCCTAACCAAACACGTGCACTTTCTGTGTTACAGGAGCTCTATCCTGAGTGTTCTATTCCAGGCAGGTACAGCCAAGATGGGGCTCCTTCTATCCCCCATTCCATTTCTGAGGCTACAGTTTTACATGAGAGGTACAAGCTACCAGTGTTTTTCATCCCCTACCCCAAAGCTATGTGGTAGAAACTCTGTGCCCTGGATGAGAGAACCAGGTCTACCATCCTCCATGCAGGCCCCACTTATAGGCTAGAAGCTCTACCCGAGGTGCAGCAGGCCAAGAATACCGGGGCTTGGCCACTCCAGCTCACATGTAGGGCAAAGATTCCATGCCAGAGGGCAAGCTGAGAAAATCAAAGACCAACAACCCCCAGTCTCTCCTCACACTGCAGGGTCACCACTACCAGTAAACCAGGTCCATGTCTCCAGCGCAGTGGTGTAGGGGTCCTGTGCAGTAGAAAGGCATCCATAGTGCAAAATGGAGAATTTCAGCACAGAATTGGAAATGAAAAATTAAATAGTCAAGAAGTGAAAAAAGAGAAACTGAAATGAATAACTCAAAAGATGTGTAAAGTACAACCTCCACATGGGTCACTAGACCAGATAAGTCCTGAAATGCAGAGGGGCCAACCTCTCCAGGGCATCAACTAGTTCCATCCCCTTATCCCATATTAGCAACAGCCCCTCCAATGGGAAAGAATTAGAACAGGCATAGCCCAAAATATCTGTAAAGAGTGAGAGAAAGATCAAAGGTGGTGGTGGAGTAATCCAGAGAAGGTAGGTTTGTTTTTTGTTTTTTTTAGTGATCCATCCCTATGGAGTTCACTCATTTTATTTAAAGCATAAATTAGAAATTAAAGCACTCAAACATTGAGTGCATAGAATTCCTCATACATAATTTCTCTGGTAAGCTTACAGCCACAGATTAGGATTTAACAAATGAGTATGATTGTGGGATCACTATATTGATATTTCTTTTAGTCTCCAATATTTTAGAGCAGCTATAAGTAAAGACCTAAGATTATGGAATTCCAACCCATACCAAACTCTGAAATCTGTTCTATAACTAACTGTTGTGTACTTTGAAATTTATTGCTTTTTTGTATATATGTTATTTTTCACAATAAAAGAAATACATGAAAAAAAGATGGGTTAAAAACAGATTATCATTCAGAAATAAATGCAATGAAGCATGGGAGGTAAATAGGATGGAAATATAAAGAAAAAGAACATAGAAATACATGGGAAATGGTATATGTGTATATATATACATATATATATATACCATAGGTGTAATTGTAGTCTCAGAAGGAGAGCAGGAAAAAAGGGGCAGAAGTAATGTTTGAAGTATAATGGCTGAGAATTTTCCAACACTGACAGAAGAACTCTGAATCGCAATCAGAATATATACAAACACACACACACACACAAATGAACAAATCTTCACCTATGAATATAATAATATAATACCAAAATTAACTGATAACCAAAACAAGGGAAATCTCAAAAGCAGTCAAATAGAAAAGGCAAGTTATCCAAACAGAAACTATAAGTTGTCTTCTTAAAAGAAATATAGCTTCATAGAGATGAAATAAAATGTATGTCAACCTAAAATTCAAAAATATCCTTCAAAAAAGAAAAAAAAAATCCTTCCAAAATAGAAAATGCACTCTCAGAAAAACAACAGAAACAGGAAGAAATCACCACCAACAAACAAACACTAAAGGAAGGTCTTACAGAGAGAAGAAAACCATTCCAGATAGAAACTTGGAGATTCATGAAAGAATAACGAGCCAAAAGAGAGGGGTGGAGACATATATGGATAAATCTAAATGAATATCGATTGTAAAAAAAAAAATAATGCATCATGTAGTTTAACTATGTAGAGAATTAACATATGTATATACAACAATAGCACATAATACACAGAAGAGAAGAACAAATGAATTTTAAATGTACTGAAATCATTGTTATCTGAAAAGTGATGAAAAGCTTATCTTGCATTTTAGAATAAAATAAAGCATGCCCATAATCTTTAGAGTAAATACTAAATGAATAGTGTAGCTAACAAGCTAATACAGTTTAAAAACTGTAATTTTTTTTAAAACTTTATCTGTAAAAAGGCAAGAAAGGAAAGAAAAAAGGAACATGGAAGAGGTAGACAAATAGAAAGCAAAGAGTAGATTGAAAGATTTAAAATGGTGAAGGATCAGTGATTATATTACAAGTAAAGAAATAAATGCTTCAATTAAAAGGAAAAGATTATTAGGATTTCAAAAGAACACCTCTATCTTACATGACAGCTCTCAAATTAAAAACTCAGCAATGTTGCAGGCAAAAAGATACAAAAATCTATCAGGCAAACCCCAAACATGAGAAAGTTGATAAAGTAATATCAGAAGTAGATTTTAAGAAATAACCAACTTTATTCCAGTAATGCTTCTAGAAAAAGTAGAGATATTTGTAAATGAAAAAGTGTCAATACACTTGGATGATATTAAATAGCCTCAAAATACACAAATTAGAAATTGACAGAACAAGAAGAAAGAGACAAATCAAAAGCAAAGCAGGAGATTTTAACACATTTCTTAGTAATCAATGGATAGAAATAAGAAGAAAAAATGAGTAAAAATAGGGAAATTTAAGCAATACAGTTTAAAAACTCAACCTGATAGACATACATAAAACACTCCATTAAAAAATATAGACTACATATTCTTGTCAAGAGTGAAAATATGCTGGGACATAGCTTAATAAATTTCAAACTAATGAAACCATGACAGAAGTAATTAATGTGTGGAATTAAGTGAAAAAATGGTAACACTGATAGCAAGAAAATCTCCAAAATTAAGAAATAAAAATCAAATGCATGGGTCAAAGAAAACATTACAAAACAGTACAATAAATATTAAAAAGTAGTCTGAACTAAATAATAAATAAGATACATAAAAACTTGTTGAATACAGTGAAAGCTGTACTTAAAGACAAATTTATGGTGCTAAAAAAATCACATATTAGAAATCAAGAAGGGTGAAAATCGAAGAAATAAGCTACATCACAAGAAGCTAGAAAAAGAGAAGCAAAGTAACCTCAAAGAAAATAATATGACTCTTAGAAAAAAGCAATGATAATAAAAGTAAAAATCTTATGGGGAAAATTTTAAGTCAAAAGTTGTTTCTGTGGAAAGATTAATTAAATTGATAAAAATTCCAGCAAGATATGTTATATTACATACCTATATGCTATACAGTTATTCAAAGTTTGCATGAATCTTCTATAACCCTTGCATTTTTAGGGCTAAGAAAACAGTTTAATAGTTATAAAAAAAATCCTGGCCAGAGATCCTGATAAGAAAAAAAGAGAATGCATAGAAACCAATATCAAGAATGAAATATATATATATATATGTAAATAGATCCTTCTAAAGTTAAGAAATGTTTTAAGTTAATTGTATGGACAACTTGGCCTATAAATCTGAAATTTTGGATAAAATGGATAAGTCCTATGAAAATACAACTTACAAAACCAAACACAAAAAGAAATAGAGGGGTGCATGTGTGGTTCAGTGGTAGAGTGTTTGCCTTTCCTGTGGGAGACCCAGGTTCAATTTCCAGACCATGCACCACCACCCCCCAAAAAAGAAATGGAAACTCTGATTCATTTATTATTATTATCAAAATCAAATACATAATTGTAAACCTTCGCCAAAAATTTACAAATGGCTTCACTGGTGAATTAAACCAAATATTTGAGGAAAAAATGACCTCACTCTTATGCAAACTCTTTCAAATAAAAATGAAAAACCACTTTCTGACCTCTCTTATGAAGCCTGCAAAACCTTAAGTCAAAACCTTACAATAGCATTCACTATAAAGAAAATCATGAGCCAATCTCATTTCTGAACATAAATACAGAAGTAATAAGCTGTATTAGTTAGGGTTCTCTAGAGAAACAGAATCAACAGGGAACACTTGCAAATATAAAATTATAAAAGTGTCTCACGTGACCACAGGAATGCAGAGTCCAAAATCCACAGGGCAGGCTGCAAAGCCGACGACTCCGATGGAGGGTCTGGATGAACTCCACAGGAGAGGCTCACCAGCCGAAGCAGGAATGGAACCTGTCTCCTCTGAGTCCTCCTTAAAAGGATTCCCATCATTAGATTTAGCATCACTCATTGCAGAAGACACTCCCCTTTGGCTGATTACAAATGGAATCAGCTGTGGATGCAGCTGCGTGCTCATGACCTAATCCTATGAAATGTCCTCATTGCAACAGACAGGCCAGCGCTTGCCCAATCAGATAAACAGGCACCACAACTTGGCCAGGTTGACACGTGTCCCTAACCATGACATAGGCTAAATAAAATTCCTTCAACTGAACAACAAAAATACAAACAACTGAATTTTTAAATGGGTGAAAGACTTAAACAGAAATTTCTCCAAAGAAGATATACAATTTATCAAAAAGCATGTGAAAAGTTGCTTAACATCACTAGCCATTAAGGAAAAGCAAATTGAAATGACAATATACCATTTCACATGCACTTGAATGGCTACTATTAAAAATAAATAGATTTGGGTAATGCCTTTCCTAATTTGGCTTGTATGGTCAATTTGATTGAACACCAAAAGTGCATGAAATCTTGAATGGGACGTGAGATTTTGTTGCTTCATCTAGGTTGCTGTGATGCCTGGATATATCCCAGAGTAATTTGGGCAGTGAATAAATAAGTACTTTGGGCAGTAAATAAAGAATAAGTCCCCTTTGGGGACAGGGAGAAAGGAGGAGGTATTCAGCTTCCCCATTTGGGGGGTTTCTGATGTTCCCCCAGGCAGTGGGGATGGCCAGTTTGGTGAGCTGAGCCCTCAATCTTGGAGATTGGCCCTATGAAACTTATTTCTGCAAAGGATAGGCTAAGCCTATTTAAAATTAGTCCTAAGAGTCACCCCCAGGGCACCTCTTTTGTTGCTCAGATGTGGCCTCTCTCTCTCTAAGCCAACTTGGTAGACAAACTCACTGGTTCCCAGGGGTGTAAATCTCCCTGGTAATATGGGACAGACAGAACTCCCAGGATGAGCCAGGACCTGGTATCAAGGGATTGAAAAACCTTCTTGACCAAAAGGGGGAGGAGAAAAATGAGACAAAATAAAGTTTAGTGGCTGAGAGATTTCAGAGTCAAGTGGTTGTCCTGGAGGCTATTCTTATGCATTCTATAGATATCCCTCTTTAATTTGTGGTGTATTGGAGTGGCTGGAGGGAAGTACCTGAAACTGTTGAACTGTGTTCCAGTAGCTTTGATTCTTGAAAACGATTATACAAAGTATAACTTTTACAATGTGATTGTGTGATTGTGAAAACTTTGTGTCTGATGCTCCTTTTATCCAGGATATGGACAGAGGAGTAAAAAAAAAAAAAGACTTAAAAAAATAAAGAAATAATAGGAGGGATAAGGGGTAAAATAAATTGGGTAGATGGAAATAGTAGCGGTCAATGAGAAGGAGGGTAAGGGATATGGTACATATGAGTTTTTTTCTTTTTTCCTTTTTTCTGGAGTGATGCAAATGTTCTTAAAAATGATCATGATGATGAATACACAACTATGTGATGATATTGTGAACCATTGAGTGCACACCATTTATGGAATGTATGTCTGCAGAGGTTTGTCAATAAAATATTTTTTTAAAAAATAAATAAACAGAGGTCTCTTGCCTCCCCTCCTTCTGTTTTTATAAGGGTGCCACATGTCCTCTTACATGTGTTCTCAATAAAAGTTTTCTGCCTGCTTATACTAAAAAAAAACATAAATTAAATAAATGGAAAATTAAAAGTGTTGGAAAGGATATGGAGAAATAAGAACACTCATTCATTGCGATTGGATATATAAAATGGTGCAGGACACAGTTTGATAGTTCCTCAGAAAAGTAAAGTTTGCAATTATTATATGGCATGTCCCCCCCATTCTTGGTATATATCCCCAAAGAATTAAAAGCCAGGACTTGAACAGTTATTTGCAAATGTATGTTCCTAGTGGCATTATTTATGATTGCCAAAAGATAGAAGCAACCCACTGGTGTCCATCAACCAATGAATGGATAAGCAAAATGTGGTATATACACACAATGGAATACAATTCAGCCATAAAAAAGAATAAAGTTCTGATACATGTGACAACATGGATGAACCTTAAAGACATCATATTAAGTGAAACAAGCCAGACAAAAAAGGACAGATTTTGTATGACCTCACTGATATAAAATAATTAGAACAAGCAAACTCAGAATTGGAATCCAAAATGCAGGTTACTGGGGGACAGGTGGGGTAGGAAATGGAGAGTTACAGCTGAAAATGGACAGATGCAACACAGTGAACCCTAATTTAAACCATGGATTTTAGTTAATAGAATAATTATTCAAATGTGTTTTTATCAATGTAACACCATACCACACTAGTACAAATTGTTAATAATAGGGTGGTATATAGGAATCTGGTATTTTACATATGATTGTTTGAAACCTCTTTAATAATCATAAGCTTTCCCTTTGGGATAATGAAGAAAAAAGATGACCTTTATCATTACTTTTTATTCAACATTGTACTAAATGCCCTAGTCAATCCAATAAATCCAGAAAAAGAATGATAAAAAAACAACCAAATTGGTAATTATTGGATGGCATGACAGTATACATAGAAAATTCAAATAATCTATACAAACTATTAAAATTAATGAATGAATTTGGCATGGATATCAGATATGAGGTCAATATACAAAAATCAATTTAATTTCTATATAACTAGCATGAGAAGATGAATTTTGTAATGATTCTATTAGCAGTAGCATCCATAAAAATCAAGCACTTAAAATAAATCTACTTCACACATACTAAAGATCAACACAGAAAACTATAAAACCTGTTGAAAGAAATGAAAGAACTAAATACATGAATGTATATACTATGTTCATTGACTGGAAAGTCAGGATTGTAAACATGTCAATTTCTCCAAATTGATTTACAAATTTAGCACAATTCAAGTTTTATTGGCAGACAATTTTCTAGAAAGATCAAAATTGGAGCACTTATACTACCAAATACGTAGAACAATTGTGAAGCTACAGTACTTAAAACAGTGTGTTAATGATGCAAGGACAGAATGACAGTAAATTAGGCCAATGGAGCAAAACAGAGATGCAGAAATAGATTGCCAAATATGTATCTCAGAGGATTCAATAATGGTTTGGTAGTCATGTTTCATATTTCAATCATGGCTTAATAGTTATGTTAATCATATTTTCAATTCTTCTATACTTCTTCAATCAATTACTAAGAGAGATGTGCTAAAATCTCCCACAATGAATATTGGATTTGTCTAATTTTATAAATTTTGCCTTAAGTGGTTTAAGAATATGATGTTAGATGCTTCAAAATTTCTTTCTCAGAATTGAAACTTTCATCATGATAAAATTTGCTTCTTTATCACTAGTCATGGCTGTTCATTTATATATAGTTCTTATAATATTATTAGTATACCTATACTAGATTTCCTTTGGTTAATGCTTGCATTTTTCCATCTTTTTACTTCCAATCCTATGAGTATTTTTGAAGAAGCATATTGTTGGGGTTTGCTTGTAACTTGGTTTGGCAATCATCTTTTAATTAGATTATTTATTTCATTTATATTCAATATAATTACTAGTTACATAGTGTTTAAGAATGCTATTTTAGTTTGCTTTCTTTCCATGTTTTCTACCTGCTCTATATTTATTTCCTCTCCTTTTTTTAAATGGAAAGATAAATTTATTTTAGATTGAGTAATTTTTATCTTCCAACTTTTCCTCTATTACCTTGTTAACTATAAACTGTCTTACTGTTAACTAGAGACTACAACATCTAATCTTTTTTGAAGCCTATCCTTTCTTAGTTCTTTTAAAACTCCTCAGAACATTTTAACCCCATCCTTGAATTCATACTCCATCAGCATCTTATAATTTTAATTCCAAATGCATTTTAAATCCAAAGAGATTATTATTACTATTGTTTCATTTAGTTACTCACATAATTACCCTTTTTGTTTCTCTTCATTCCTTTCTGCCCATCCAAGTTCCTATCTAAGACCATGTTCCTTCTGTCTGAAAAACACCGTTTCAGTTTGCTAAAGCTGTTAGAATGCAATGTACAGAAATGGATTGGCTTTTGCAAAGGGGATTTATTGTGTAACAAATTTACAGATTTAAGGCTATGAAAATGCCCAAATGAAGGCATCCAGAGAAAGATACCTTGACCTTGAAGGAAAGCCACCAGCATCTGGGACACTTCTGCCAACTGGGGGGGAGGGGTGCCTGTGGCTGGCATATACTGGTCCTAGCTCCTAGTTCACTGCTTTCAGTTTCTGATTCCAGTAGCTTTTTCTCTAAGCATCTGTGGGGCCTCATTTAGCTTCTCCAGGACAAACCCTGGTTTCATCTCTTAGCTTAGCATCTCCAAATATCTGTGTTTCTTGATGTTATCTCTCTGCTCTCTGTGTCAACTCTGAGCTCTCTTTATGTTTTTTGCCTTTTATTGTCTTCATACAGGACTCCAGTAAAAATATTAAGTCCCACCTTGAATGGGTAGAGTCACATCTTCATGGAAACAACCTGTTCTAGTTTGCAAGCTGCTGGAATGTGATATATCAGGAGCAGAATGTCTTTTTAAGGGGAAATTTATTAAGTTGCAAATTTACAGTTCAAAAGCCACGAAAATGTCCAAATTAAAGGCTATAGAAATGTTCAATCTAAGGCTTCCAGGGAAAGATACCTTGGTTCAAGAAGGCCAATGATGTTCAGGGTTTCTCTCTCAACTGGAAAGGCACATGGTGAACACAGTGACATCTGCTAGTTTTCTCTCCAGGCTTCTTGTTTCATGAAGCTCCCCTGGGGTATATTACTTCTTCATCTCAAAAGGCCTCTGGCTGCTTGGACTCTCATGGTTCTTGTGACTATCAAGTTTTTTCCAAAATGTTTCTTCTTTTAAAGGATTCTAGTAAACTAAATAAGACCCACCTGGAATGGGTGGAGTCACATCACCTTCTAATCAGAGGTATATTACCACAACTGGGAGTGGCACATCCATGGAGATAATCTAATCAGCACCAACCTAAAGTGCTGAATAGGGATTAAAAGAAACTGCTGCCTCCACAAAATGGACCAAGATTAAAACATGGCTTTTTTTTTTAGGGTGTATAATCCTTTCAAACCAGCACAGAACCCAATCAAAAGACCCCACTTAAAAAATAGGTCTGTCCCCACAAGATTGGATTAGAAAAGAGGGCTTTTGCGATACTTAACAGTTTCAGACAAGCACACATCCTTAGTATTTTCTTTAGTGCAGATCAGTTGTTAGTGAACTCACTTTTTGTAAATATAAAAATGTCTTTGTCTACCTTCATTTTTTTTGCATGGTCTGGTAATTGAACCCAGGTCTCCTGCATGGAAGGTGAGCATTCTACCACTGAACCATCCATGTACCCAGCTTACCTTCATTTTTGAAGATCTTTCTGTGACCAAGATAAAGAAAAGAACATCCATTTTATTACACAGCTAGTAATGTCTTTTACAAACTACTCTTCTGATCACCAAGTATCTACTTGTACCTTTTTTCCCATACATAGAACACATACAACAACCTCCCCACTGAAACAACCCAGAGTTATATCCAATTTTGACATCTGTCTCAAAGCAGAGGTGTCTGGGTGAAGTTCCATCTTCTCCAGCATATCTGATGGGACCTCTCATAGTTTAGAAATCTATGAAGTAAAAGAAATATTCAAACACAGCTATCCCATTCCTGCCACACACACACATAATATGCAAGTAAAGCAAGAATTGGTTAACCATAAATTAAAACCCACATTGAAAGGTAGGAAGAATGAGAAATACACAATAGTGACAGAATTGACTGAGAAGTTATTGTGAAAAGCCATGCTCTTGCAGTGGAGGAAAGTCCTTTATTAGATCCTGGATCTGCCTTCTGGAAAGAACTTCCCTCTCTACTGTTTTCTGCTTCCCCTGACACTGTCCTCTGGAGTTTTATTTTTTTATTTTTCAGTCCTTACCTTTCATGCCAGTTGTGAAATATGTTAGAATGTGCCATCCTAGAGAGGCATGGCTTTCTCAGTCAATTTTTTGGTCATGCAGATTGGGCAACCAAGGGTTATTATTTTTGTAGTCCAGGTTCACTTGTTCTTTGACAATGTAATTATTCAAATGCTAATAGGCATCTTGTCTGTTTGCTTCCAGATTTTTCCTTGTCCCTGTAACTATATCCAAAGTTCTTTCCTAGACATAGCTTTTACACATGATTAATTTATTTGTATCTTTGTTCCCCAATGTCTCTCTCTCAACAACAATGGCTATCTTGATGCTACCTGAAACAACTAGCTTGGTTGGAAACATAGGAGCCTTCAAAACTGCTCTTTGGATTTTCATTTCCATTTCCAACCCTGTGTTGTCCTGAATTTGTTTTCTTCGTCTTGCCTAAGCTCACCCTTTTCTTCAAACACTTCTTAAAGCAACAAGTGAAAACTAATGTGCCCTCAAGTTTGGTCAATTCCAACTCAAAAACTTCACTTAAACCTGTCTACTACCTTCTGTTCCAATTTTGACCTTACTACTCTAGCTACTTTGATCTCTGAAATACTTTATAAGTTATTTTTAAAGTATTTGATTGGGAAAAAAAGTATTTGATTATATCACACATTCACTTGGTTCATAATTCAAAGATTCAAAAAGATATCCAGTAAGACTTTTCCTCCTGCCCCACCACCCCTACTTCTGACCCTTCCAGTCAGCCAGTTCTCTGATTGGACAATAAAAATGACCAGTTTCCTATATATCCTTCCAGAGTTATTACATGTGTATACAAGTGGAACACATTTTTTCTCACATAGAATACTGCACACACTGCTTTAAAATCTTGTTTATTGTTTTTTACTTAACTTTGTAAAAATATCATGGAAATAAGTCCATCCACAATCATGAAGCACTTTCCCATTTTTCTATGATTGCATTGTATTTTGTTGTATGAATGTAGTACAATAAATTTAATGAAACCTTAGTGATGGATGTATAGTTGTTTCCAGTCTTTGCTACTATAAATTATGCTAGAAAATATTATATGGCAAGTATTTCACACATGTAGGATAAATTCCTAGGGGTAGAATTGTGGTTTCAAAGGGAATATGCAACTTATAGTTGTATATTATAATTATATTTTAATGATATTGTCAAATTGTTCTCCATAGATGTTATGCCAATTTAAAACACTACCAGTAATAGATGAGGGTGACTATTTCCACAAAACTTCACCAATAGAGTGTGCTATCAATATATTCATATTTGCTAATCCAATAGATGAAAATGTTTCTTTGAGGTTTTAATCTATGATTCTCTTAATATGAGTTGGTTTGGACCTCTTCTCATGTTAAGAAACATTTAAATTTATTTTTTGGTGAAGTATTTCTGTGAATAAACATTGAGAGGGATGTCATTTTATTATAAATGTGTAAGACATTCTTTACATATTTAGAATATTTGTCCTCTGTTTAATGAGTTGTAAACATTTTTTTCCATTTTGTCATTTTTCTTTTGTCTTGGATTAAAGTTTATTTTAAGCATGATAGTTTTTTAAATGTCAAATTTATCAACGTTTTTATAGATTCTGGGTTTCTTGTTATACTTATAAAGATTTCCTCATTAAGTATTAAGCTTTTTTCCACAAATTCTCCTATGACAAATTTTTCATATAAATCTTTTATCATTTTATAATATACCTTGGCTAAGATATGAAAGTATGGGTCCGACTTTATTTTTCTTAGTGATTATTCAATTTCTTCAATATCATTTAATGTGATGATATTTTTCACAATATCATAATAAATAAAATGATTTTTCATTTTCCTAAACAACCAACATGGTCTTGTTTATTAGTTACTCTGTTTTTCCATTTATTATGTATTACCTTTTCTAAAATTATTTCCATTTCCCTGAGTTATATTTTTGGTTCTTTTTCTAACTTCTTGAGTTAAATGTTAAATTCATTTCTTTTCACTCTTTCTAGATTATTGCAATAAATATGTAAGACTAGGAATTTTCCTCTAATCTCTGATTTAGCTCTATTTTAAAGATTCCAAAATGTGGAATAACTTTTTAAATTAAAATTAGTCAGTTACAAATTAGCTTTAAAGTATATAAAATAGCTAAATATATATTTATATAGATATAAAATCGCTAAAAATATATAGGAAATATATTACAATATAGGAAGCATTTGTATGTACATGTTTTGTTTTGCTAATGCTGCCAGAAAGCAATATACCAGAAATGGATCAGCTTTATAAAGGGAATTATTAAGTTTTAAGTTTACAGTTCTAAGGCCTTAAAAAATGTCCAAACTAAGGCATCCAGAGACAGATACCTTGACTCCAAAGAAAAGATGATGTCTGTCACATGTTGGGAAGGCACATGGCTGGACTCTGCTGGTCTTTGTTCCCAGTTCCATTGCTTCCAACTTCTGATTTCATTGGCTTCCTCTCTAAGCATCTGTGGGTCCTCACTTAGCTACTATGGGGAAAAATTCTGGGTTTCACCACAGGGTGGGAGATTTCTTCTCTCCTGGTTTCTGGGTTCCAACATCACTCTCATCTCCTTCTGCATCCTCAGACATCTGTGCCTGAGTTTTCTCTCAAAATGTTTCCTTGTGTGGACTCTGGTAATCGAATTAAGACCCACCTAGATGATGCAAATGTTCTAAGAAATGATGAATATGCAACTATGTGATAATATTAAGAGTTACTGATTGTATATGTAGAATGGAATGATATATTAAAAAAAAAAAAAGACCCACCTAGAATGGGCAGTGTCACATCTCCATCTAATCCAAATGTCCTACCTACAATTGGGTATGTCATATGTCCATGGAAATAACCTAATCGAAAGATCCCACCCTGCAATAGGTCTGCCCCAGCAAGATTGGATTAGGATTAAAAGAACATGGCCTTTCTGGGGTACATAATAGTTTCAAAGTAGCACAATACACATTCTACCAATGATCTTGCAGTCATAGTTTCATCTGCTCCAGGAAAGAGACCAAATCTGGGACATCAACAATAATTTGAATCGCACCTGATTAAGTTTTCACAATTTAAGTGTCATTCTCCAAGATCTACCTCTCTTTGGCATAGGCCACACAAGAGAGTATTATAGAAATCTTGATATTTGCATTTTTAAATGTTTGGTACTAACACCTGAAACTCCCATAAAATATTCAGGATGACCAGTGTGGCTTTTGAAATTAAGATAAAACATTTGTCTCTTCACAAATTCTAGATTTTAAGATTGTCTCTCCACAGATTCTAAAGGTCGGTTCTGTGACTCAAATGGAATGAAAGTCTCTTTGTTTTAGAATTTTATTGACCTTTCTTCCCCAAAGTTCAAGTCTCCTGTTGAAATAAACTGGCTTGTAGATAAGGAAGATACAGAAAGCCATAAAAATACTTCCATTAAAATCACTACCTTGAAGAAGTGATTGGAGAATGAAGCTTTACCAGATATCTACCCCGTCTCCCTCCTTTAATAAACTCTTACATCTCTTTCACAATATTTTTCACACTTATAATTATTAGCTATTTCTTATTATATATATAAATATGTATGTATTATGACCAAGATCCATCAAAGTCTGGACTTTTGTCCACCATGATTGACACAGGATTTAGTAGAAGGCTTGGCTCATGGTAGACACACAATTAGCATTCATATCACTTCCCAAATTTTTCTTCCAAGCTTTCATCCCCAAATTCTTATAGGTTCTGGAATGAAGCCTGAAATAGCCAATTACGTATGTGAAATTTATTTGAATTCTTGTATGTATTTTAAACCATTAAACATCTATAAGATATATATGCTTAATTGAATGGAAGTATATATGCATGTTATTGTATAAATATGTATAAAAATGCACCATGGATTATTTAATGGCATGCAGCATTATCCGGTACCTCCCAATTACTTTGAATCTAAGGAAAGTTCTGACTTCTGATCCACCTCTCTTTTCATAATAAAACTTTTTTCTAACTTTTTATATGTCATATTAAATACATTGAACGTATAAATCAAAAGACTAAATTGTCTCAAAACTAAAGAATACCCAACCCACCAAATTTTATGGTATTCTATCATTTATCTTCAGCAAAGGAGATTTCAAAAGTTTCCTGATTGGGTTAATGTAGAGTCATTGTTTTGAATCTATAAGTTCCTCCTCATAGCTAATTAAATTGTGACTTTCAAGAATGTAAGTTCATCACCAGTTGTTGGGATGGTGATAAAAAGAATCAATCATCATTGATTAATAATTATTTATAAAGTTGAGTCATTCCAGGTTCTGGCTTTGGCTCTGGCAAGCCCTATTCCTTAGTGTCTGTTTTAGTTTCCTGGGTTGCCTAAGCAAATACATGAAATCAGTTAGCTTAAACAATGGAAACAATGGGAATTTATTCACTCATAATTTTGAGGTTAAAAGAAGGTCCAAGTCAAGACATCATCAAGGGCAGCTGCCGTGGTTCAGCAGGCAGAGCTCCGACCTGCCATGCTGGAGGTCTGGAGTTCAATCCCTGGTGCCTCCTGCCCATATGCAAATTAAAAGAAAAAAAAAAGACATCATCAAGGTGATGCTTTCTTCCTGAAGACTGCAGCATTCTAGGGCTAGCTGCTGGCTATCCTTGGTTCTTAACTTATCATATGGCAAAGCACATGGTGGCCTCTATGCTCTCTTCTGGGCTGTGTTAAATTTCACCTCTTTCTTCTGTGGCTTTTTCTTTCTTTCTGGGTTTCATTTCACTTATAAAGGACACCAGTAATAGGATTAAGACCCATCCTGATTGGGCTGAGTCACACCTTAACTGAAGTAACCTCATCAAAATATCCTACTCACAATGGGTTCACAACCACAGAAATGGATTAAAATAAAGGACATGTTTTTCTGAGAGTATATAGCTTCAAACAACAACAGTGTCCCAGGACATTTGCTCTCAGATCTTGTTGATTGTAAAATTTTCTAAACCAGAAAGTGCCAAGGACTTAGAGTCAGAAAACTAGACCATTTGTTCTGTTTTGGCCTTTTACTAGCTGAGTGACCTAGGGCAAATCTCTTCACCTATGAAGGCCTCAAATCATCTGTAGAATTACACTGAAAAAGTTTGGTGTTCCTAACTCACAATGTTTTGAAGAGAATCAAATGAGACCATATACATAAAACCTATAAAATAGAAAATAATATACAAATGTTATATTATCATTAAGTGTTCTTTAATAGTTTCCTTCTCAAATCTACTTGGCCTCATCCCTTCTCATTAACAGCTACAATCATGCATAATCATGTACTCATGGTAAAAATTAATGATGGTTGAACTCTTGTTATGCGTTAGACACCATTCTCGACATTGGATAATAGCTGAACAAGACAGGGAAGGTTATAAAAATGAAGAATTAAATATCCTTCAAAATTAGAATTTAAAGCACAATTTAAAAATTGTTTACTGTTTGTTCAGGCAAAAAGGCACCCAATTGCCTGCCTTGTCACAGACCCCTTCCTGAGTTAAAACAAACAAATAAACACACACACACACACAAAAACATACAGCTCTTTCTGCCTATTGTTCCCATGGTTTACACCAAGCACTTTAGAAGAAACCTATCTACTCTTATGCAAGCTTCAGTTAGACATTGTTACATACCACAACTTGCCAAACCTCAACAAAACCATTCCAGCCAACTGTATAGAACACCTAAGACATTGTATAAGATTCTTCAAAGGTCCCATGCACTAAGGTAACATTCCAAAAATCTACACCCTCCAGATGGTGATAAATCCTGAAATACAGAGGGACCAGACTCTTCAGAACATCAACTAGTTCTATCCCCCTAAACCATATTATTGGCAACCCCATCCAATATGAAAAAGTTAGAATGGGTATAGCCCAAATATCCCTAAAGAGTTGGATAAAGATCAAAGGTGATGGTGGAGTTATACAGAGAAGGTAGGGTTTAACAAATGAGTATGATTGCTGAATCATTATATTGATATTTCTTTTAGTCTCCAGTATCTTAGAGCAGCTGGAAGTAAAAACCTAAAATTGTGGAATTATAACCCATACCAAACTCTGAAATCTGTTCTACAACTAATTGTTATGATGTGCTTTGAAATTTATTGCTTTTTAGTATATGTGTTATTTTTCACAAAAAAAGAAAAAAATTCTTCTGGCCTCCAGGGTTTTGGAGCAGCTAGAAGGAAAAACCTGAAATAGTGGAATGGTAACCCATAAAAAACTCTGAAATCTATTTTGTATCTACTTATTGAAGTGTACTTTTGAAAAATAATTCCTTTTTTTGTATGTTTGTTATATTTAGCAATAAAAAACACATAAAATCACCATGAGTGTCTTTGTGATATCCATTTTTATGGTATCCATTTCTGATTTCCAATACCTCACCTTTCCCTAGATGATACATGGAGTTTTATATCATATTTGTATTCAACTGAGCTATTGCTGAAGTAGACATTAGGGAAGAGCCAGACAATACCTTTATAGTTGATATTTAATAAAGCTCTAACTTTCAGTTCTTATAAGAGGGCCACAAGAAACCAGAAGCTCATGAGACTATAAGAAAATACTTGTAAGGGCTGAAATCTCTGAATGGCAAGAAAACAAATTGACAGCCAGTTATTCCATCCCTGCTAATATTCTTGGCTGTCTTGGTACAGGGCAGAACTAGCTTTGGTGGAGGGTTATTGTTAACCTATGGATGTGTCGGTTGTATTAATGTACATGTATTCTTCAAAATCTACACTTTAAAATTGCTCTTTTGACATCTAGGCTGGAGAGATATTCAATATTCCAGGTACTATAAGGTCAATAAAATATCCTAATACTATGTGCAATAGAACTGCCTCTTTTACAAGCATCTCAAAGGATACTTGGGCCAAGATGCTTGTCTCAGTTTACCCAAAAAGATTCCTACTGGAGACATTACCAGTGTATGATGATAGTGGTTTTCAGGCAGATTTAATGCTTTATTCAAAAGCAGAGATGGTATACTGGAGTAAATTAACTGTGATGAGTTAATAAATGTGAAAAATAAATAAACACACAAACACACAATGTGGGGCTATAGTTATTGAGAGAAGAGATACATATGAGGTAAGCTCAATATTCAATTAGGCTTTCTGCCTAGAGCTACTTTAAAAACCAAGGTACAGGGAGCCCTTGATCTTGAGGTTTGCTCTTGTGAACCTTATTTCTGTAGCAGACAAGCTAAGCCTACCTGTAGTTATATCTAAGAGTTATTTCCTGAAAACCTTGTTTCATGCTCACATGTGGCCTCTCTCTCCTCTCTCTCTCTAAGCCCATGTCTTCAAGTGAAATCATTATCCTCTGCCCTAAATGAGACATGACATCCAGGGGTGAACATCTACCTGGCACCATGAGACATGACTCCCAAGGATGAGCCTGGCTCTGGCACTATGGGATCGACAATTCCTTTCTGACCAAAGGGTGGAAAGAAATGAAACAAAATAAGGTATCAGTGGCTGACAGAGTTCAAATAGAGTCAAGAGGTCATTGTGGAGGATACTCTTACACAAGCTTCAGCTAGATATCGCTAATTACCACAGTTGGCCAAACCCCAACCAAAACCATTCCTGTTAACCCCCCAAAACACCTAGGGCTCTATCTGAGTTTCTACAAAAATTTCTTGTATTAAGATTGCTTCCCAGAAACCTATAACCTCCAGATGCTTTCTGAGACCAAGTAAGTCCTGAAACCCAGAGGATCCAGCCTCTCCAAGAATATCAACTAGTTCCATCCCCTAGCCCATATTATTGACAGCTCTTTCCAACATGAAAGTTACAATAGGCCTAACTCAAATACCCTAGAGATTGGGAGCATGATCAAAGGAGAAGGAGGAATTATAAAACAGAAGATAGAACTTAACAAACAAGTATGACTGCTGAATCATTATACTGATAAATCTTTTAGTCTCCATTGTCTTGGAGCAGCTAGAAGGCAAAACCTAAAATTATGGAACAGTAACCCATACCAAACTCTGAAATCTGTTCTATAACTACTTTTACAATGTGCTTTGAAATTTATTGCTTTTTTGTATATGTTATATTTCACAACAACAACAAAAAAAAAGTGTGTTTTTTTTTAAATCAAGGCACAGGGAAGTGAATCCAAACAGAACAACCACCTCACTGGATGGAAGAAACAAATACCAGAATGTAGAGCTGATAAAGTGGCTAGAAATGGTATGACAGGATACTAGGGAAGAATGAGTTCTGCAGAGAAAGGCGTTCCAGAAATATGCATGAAGTTTCTTTGCCTTTGGTCAAGTATTAAGACTCCATGAAGCTGGTAGAAAAAATTACTGATGGACTCTGAGCTAAACAGACTTCAGATTTTTCACAGTGCTGGGAGATTGGAGACCTAACCAGAAAGAGGGAAGAGAACTTGCTGAATATCCCAAGCATTGAGATCCCATCTTACTAGACCTACTGTAGACTACCCTAGTAAAACCTAAACCCAAGTCTCAACAAGATCAAGCTGATTCACCTACAAGTTATATGCCTGTTTTAATAAAACTCAATACTATTTAAAGGAAGACATAAAAATCCATAAAATAGGTAGCTCTCTGGAAGATGGCAGAATAGGACGGGTCGAGTTTAACCCTGCTCCAAGGAACAGCTAGAGAAGTAACAGAAATGACTGGAACAACAATTCCAGGCTGTAAATGACCTGGGAGGGTCTTCTACACCACATAGGGAAGCCCTGGTTGCAAAAGCTGAAGAATTGAGATCCAGAGAACCAGAGATCACCCAGCTAGTGCAAACAGCCTAAAGTGCCCATTCTAAATGGAGGCCCAGAGCCCTCAGGAGTGCTCAGACAGGGAGATGGGGACTTAGAAGTAAGCCAAGCTGTGTTCCTTGAATGCACTACATTCACATGTCCTGCTCCCACCCCATGACACCCAGCTCCCCCCAACACTCCACGCACCTGACCTGTTACCTGCCCCCATACTGTGCTCCAAGCACCCTTGCCTCACCCCCTTCACATCTCTGCCCCACACCCCTGCCACAGACCAATTCACCTCTCCCAAGCAAGCACACAGTCTCGCCCTGCCCCTCCCAAGACCCGCACAGCCATACCTCTCCCTTCCCGGCCCCTGCAGGCAGTTACTTGTGTGGCTGTAAGTGCTCACCCTCATATCCGGGCCGCACCTGCCCTCAGCCCATGCAGTCAGTCAATACCCCCTGCCCTGACACCCCCCCCCCCCCCGCTCTGCACATGCATACATCAGCATCCGGTCCCTCCCAGAACAGCACACATGCATGTGTGCACCCCTGCCACTCCCTGTATCTCTGGGCAAGCTCTGACCTGTGCATCATGACCACACCTGTCCCTAGCCCAGGCAGGAGCAACACCACCCTATTGCCCCTGAGCTCTGAGCACATGCCAGGGCCCCACCCACCCGACATCACCTATCCCTGAACCACGTCCTGCAACTTCCGTGACTTGTGCCCTGTCCCTGCACACTCACGCATTCACATCCGGGTCCTCCTGATGCCTCCCTGTGCAGAAGGACCCACCCACGACCTGCCCTCCCTGTACCTGAACCACTGTGCCCCATATCCCACACCCTGATACTCAGAGCTCCATGCTCCACATGCCCACCCACATCTTGCCTGCACACCAAATCCTGGGCATCTGCACAGCACCCCCACCCACCTCATGCTGCACCCTACTTCTGTGCCCCCCATGCCACATCGTCCTTCTGGGATCCAAGGCCTGTATGAGCTGCACCCGCCTCCATGGCCCCAGGACCACACCAACCTTGTGTCCCAAACCCCAAGCTCACAGACATCAGCATAGTCTCCCCAACCCATGACTACACCTGCACTGCAACCTGTCACCACACTGTTGTGCCCCACCCCATGCCCCACATCCTGCTTCATACCCATTGTGCTAGTTTGAAAGGATGTAGGTCCCCTAGAAAAGCCATGTTTTAATCCTAATCCCATTTTGTAAAGACAGCCATTTCTTCTAATCCCTGTTCAGTACCGTATGTTTGAAACTGTAGTTATATCATCTACCTGGAGATGTGACGCAATCAAGAGTGGTTGTTAAACTGGATTAAGTGGAGACGTGTCTCCATCCATTTGGGTGGGTCTTGATTAGTTTACTGGAATCCTATAAAAGAGGAGACATTTTAGAGAAAGAGAGATTCACAGAGAGCAAAGAATGACATAGCCATAAGAAGCAGAAAGTCCACCTGCCAGCGACCTTTGGAGATGAAAAAGGAACATGCCTCCCAGTGAGCTTCATGACACAGGAAGCCAGGAGAGAAAGCTAGCAGATGACCCCGTGTTCACCATGTACCCTTCCAACCAAGAAAGAAACCCTGACTGTGTTTGCCATATGTCTTCTTATTTGAGAGAGAAACCCTGAACTTCATTGGCCTTCTTGAACCAAGGTGTCTTTCCCCACATGCTTTTGATTGGACATTTCTATAGACTTGTTTTAACTTGTACAGTTTCTTGGCCTCAGAACTGTAAACTAGCAACTTATTAAATTTCCCATTTTAAAGGCCATTCTGTTTTTGATAGATTGCATTCTGGCAGCTAGCAAACTAGAACATCCATCCTGCAAATGCAAAGCTTTAAACTACTGAAGGAAATTGTGCTGGTTTGAAAAGATTATGTACCCTAGAAAAGCCATGTTTTAATCCTGATCCATCCTGTGATCTTTTAATCCCTATTCAGGGCTATAGGTTGGAAACTTGATTAGATTATCTCCATGGAGATATGACTCACCCAATTGTGTGTATTAACCTTTGATTAGAGGAAGATGTGATCCAACCCATTCCAGGTGGGTCTTGATTAGTTTACTGGAATCCTTTAAAAGAGGAAGCATTTTGGAGAAAGCTTCAGAACAATGAGAAAGGCATTAGAGGGACAGAGCATTGAGAGAAGAGAGCTATGAGAACCACAAGAGCCCACACAGCCAGAGACCCTTGGGGATAAAGAAGGAAAATGCCTCTGTGGGAGCTTCATGAAACAAGAATCCTGTAAGAAAGCTAGCAGATGTCACCATGTTCACCATGTGCCTTTCCAGTTGAGAGAGAAACCCTGAAATAATTGGCCTTTTTGAACCAAGGCATCTCTCCTTGGTTGCTTAGCTTGAACATCTCTATAGCTTTGCTTTAATTGGGAAATTTTCATGGCCTTAGAACTGTAAATTTCAACTTAATAACCCCCCCCCCTTATTAAAGGCTATTCTGTTTCTGGTATATTGCATTCTGGCAACTAGCAAACTGGAACAGAAATCAACTTCCAAAGTAACCCTATCAAGATATTTACAAGCTGCAAAGGCAACAGAAGATCACTAAGCATATGAAGATGTAGACATAGTCTAGCCTAATGACCAAATTAAAACACCAAAGGAGACACAGATATTGGAACAACTAATCAAAGATGTTCATGTAACTCTACTAAATAAAATAAGTTGGATGACTAATGACATAAAAGAGATCAAGAAGATACTAGAAGAGCATAAAGAGGAATTTGAAAGAGTAAACAGAAAAATGGCAGATTATCACAGAGATTAACGATGCTGTAGACCAAATAAAAAATATGCTAGAAACACAACAGCAGATTCGAAGAGGCAGAGGAAAGAATAAGCAAACAAGAGGACAGGACAGCTGATTTCAAACACCCAAAAGGTCAAAGAACAAAAAAGATGGGAAAAATTTGAATTGGATCTCAGGGAAATGATGGGCAAAACAAAGTGCACAAATATAAGAATCATCAGTGTCCCCAGAAGGAGAAGAGAAGAGTAAATGGCTAGGAAGATTAGTTGAGGAATGGGAAAAACTTCCCAATCCTTATAAAAGACATAAATACTCAAATCAAAGAAGCTCAAAGAATTACAAATAGAATAAATACAAATAGGACTACCACAGGACTCATACTAATCAATCTATCAAATATTAAACAGAAGCAGAAAATTCTTAAAGTGACAAGAGAAAAACAGTCTTCTACATAAAAGGGAAATCGCATAAGACTGAGTTCAGACTACTCAACTGGCGTGATGGAGACAAGAAGGCAGTGGCATGATATATTTAAGAACCTGAAAGAGAAATACTTCTAGCCAAGAATTCTGTGCCCGGCCAAATTGTCCTTCAAAAGTGAGGGAGAGATTAAAATTTTCATAGACAACAAATACTGAGAGAATTTGTCAACAAGAGGCCAACCCTACAAGAAATCCTAAAGGAACATCTGTCAACTGAAAAAAATACAGGATAGGGATGTTTGGAGGAGGGCACAGGATTGATGAGTACCAGTAAGGATAAGTTAAAGAATAAAAAGAGAAAGAGGGGGAAAAAAAAACATATAGATATGACAAATAAAATCCAAAAGATAAGATGATGAATTCAAGAAATGCCTTTACAGCAATAAGTTTGAATGTTAACAGACCAAATTTACCAATTAAAAGATACAAATGGCAGAATGGATTAAGCAATATAATCCAACTGTATGCTGCTATGCCAATTTGAAAGGATTTATATACTCTAGAAAAGCCATGTTTTGATCCTGATCAATCTTGTGGAAACAATGGGTTCTTCTAATCCCTATTCAGTACTATAGGCTGGAAACTTGATTAGGAGATCTCCACAGTGATATGAGTCAATCAGTTATGGGTACTAAACTTGATTAGATGGAGATGTGTCTCCACCCATTCTACATGGTCTTGATTAGTTTACTGGAATCCTATAAAAGAGGAGAAATTTCAGAGAGAGTTTCCTTTTTTGAGAACAAGAAGAGAGCCACAGAACCATATCAAAATGACAAGAGAACCACAGAGTCCACAAGCCAGCGACCTTTGGAGATGAAGAAGGAAAATGCCTTCCAGGAAGCTTCAGGAAGCAAGACCCTGGATAGAAAGCTAGCAGACACCATGTTTGCCATGTGCCCTTCCAGCTAGAGAGAAACACTGAACGTCATTGGCCTTCTTGAACCAAGGTGTCTTTCCCTGGATGCCTTAGATTGGACATTTCTTTCTTTCCTTTTTTTTCCCCCAGTGGCTCTAAATTTTTTTTTAATATTTTTATTGACAAAACAAAACAACAAAGAAAGACAAACATTCTTAACATATGAACATTCCACACTTGGTGTATAATCAGTGGTTGAATATATCATCACGTAGTTGTATATTCATCATCATGATTATTTCTTAGAACATTTGCATCACTTCAGAAAAAGAAGTAAAAAGAAAAAAACTCATACATACCATACCCCTTACTCCTTGCTCTCATTGACCACTAGTATTTCTATTTACCAAGTATATTTTAACCTTTGCTCCCCTTATTTTTTTCTAAACCCCTTACCATTTCCTTTCATTGATCACTAGTATTTCAGTCTACTCAATTTAACATTTTTCCCCCTATTATTTATTTATTTATTTATTTATTTATTTATTTATTTATTTATTTATTTATTTATTTACATGGGCAGGCACCGGGAATTGAACCTGGGTCCTCTGGCATGGCAGGAGAGCACTCTGCCTGCTGAGCAACCGTGGCCCGCACTATTTATTTATTTTTAATCCATATTTTCTACTCATCTGTCCAGACCACAGATAAAACGAGTATCAGACACAAGGTTTTCACAATCACACAGTCACATTGTGAAAGCTATATCATTATACAGATTGGACGTTCCTACAGACTTGTGTTAATTTGGACAATTTCACAGCCTTAGATCTGTAAAGATATAACTTATTAAATTCCCCCTTTTAAAAGCTGTTCCATTTCTGGTATATTGCATTCTGGCAGCTAGTATATTAGAACAGCTGCTTATAGGAAACAAGGATACAAATAGACTGAAAGTAAAAGGATGAAAAAAGATGTTCCATGCAAGCTGTAAAACCAAAAAAAGACAGGAGTAGCTATACTAATATCAGGCAAAATAGACTTTAAATGTAAAGACATCATAGATGACAAAGAAGGGTGCATGGGTAGTTCATGGTTAGAATGCCAGCCTTCTATGTGGGAGACCCGGGTTCAATTCCCAGACCATGCACCCCCCAAAAAATATATATAAATAAAATAAATAAAGGCAAAGAAGGACATAATATATTAATAAAAGAGACAAGTCACCAAGAGAAAATAGCAATCATAAATGTATATGCTCCTGGGTGGGCCACAGTGGCTCGGCAGGCAGAGTTCTCACCTGCCATGCTGGAGACCCAGGTTTGATTTCCAGTGCCTGCCCATGCAAAAACAAAACAAAACAAAACAAAACTATATGCTCCCAATCAAGGAGCTCCAAAGTACATGAGACAAACATTGGCAAAACTGAAGGGAGTGATTAATGTTTCAACAATAATAGTAGGAGACTTCAATACACCACTCTCCTCTAAAGATAGAGCAAACAGAGGACCAGCAGGGAAATAGAAAACTTAAGCAATTTAATAAATGAATTAGACCTAACAGACATATATAGGTCATTATACCCCCAAACACCAGGATATACATTCTTCTCTAGTGCTCACAGAAGATCTCCAGGACAGGTCATATGCTGGGGCATAAAACAGGTCTTTATAAATTTAAAAACATTGAAATTATTCCAAACACTTTCTCTGACCTCACTGGAATGAAGCTGGAAATCAATGACCTCCAAAGAACCAGAACTTTCACATACATATGGAGATTAAATAATGCATTCTTAAATAACCAGTGGGTCAAAGAAGAAATTGCTAGAGAACTCTGAAAATATCTGAAGATGATGAAAATGAGAACACAACATATCAGAGCTTTTGGGATGTGGCAAAGGCTGTGCTGAGAGGAAAATGTATTGCCTTAAATGCCTATATTAAAAAAGATGGAAGAGCCAAAATTGAGGACCTAACTGCTTACCTGGAGGAACTGCAGAAACAACAGCAAACTAACCACAAAGCAAATAGGAGAAGAGAAATAAAGATTAAAGCCAAGTTAAATGAATGGGGGAAGAAAAGAACAATAGAAAGAATAAATAGAACCAAAAGTTGGTTCTATGAGAAAAATCAATAAAATCGATAGACCACTAGCAAGGTTGACAAAGAAAAAAAAGAGAGAGGATGCAAATAAACAAAATCAGAAGTGGACAAGGGGGTCATTACTCAGACCCTGAAGAAATAAAAAAGAAAAATCACAAGAGGATACTATGATCAACTATATGCCAACAAACTAGACAACCTAGATGAAATGGACAAATTTCTGGAAACACGCGAACAAGCTACACTGACTCAAGAAGAAATAGAAGAAGTCAACAGCCAATCAGAAGTAAAGAGATTCAATCAGTCATAAAAATCTTCCTACAAAGAAAAGCCCAGGACCAGATGGCTTCACAGGATAATTTTACCAAATATTCCAAAAAGAACTGACATCAATCCTGCTCAAATTTTTCCAAAAAAATTGAGGAAAAAGGAACACTCCTTAACTCACTTTATTAAACAAACATCACTTTAATATCAAAACCAGGTAAAGATGCTATAAGAAAGGAAAACTGCAGGCCAATCCCCCTAATGAACATAGAAGCAAAAAATGTCAACAAAACACTAGCAAATCAAATCCAACAACACATTAAAAGAATTATACACCATGACCAAGTGGGGTTTATACCACGAATGCAAGGATGACTCAACACGATAAAATCAATTAATGTAATACAGCACATTAACAAATCAAAAGGGAAAAATCATATGATCAACGTGATTGATGCTGAAAAAGCATTTGCCAAACTCAACATCCTTTTCTGATGAAAACACTTCAAAAAGTAGGAATCAAAGGTAACTTCCTCAACATGATAAAGGACATATATGAAATACCCTTAGCCAGCTTCGTACTCAATGGAGAGAGACTGAAAGCTTTCCCCCTAAGATCAGGAATGAGACAAGGATGCCCTCTGTCACCACTATTATTCAACATTGTACTAGGAGTTCTAACTAGAGCAATCAAGTTTGAAAAAGAAATAAAAGGCATCCAAATTGGAAAGGGCACAGTAAAAACTTTCGTTATTTGCAGATGACATTATACTATATTTAGAAAATCCTGAGAAACCTAAAACAAAGTTACTTCAGCTTATTAGCTCAAATTCAGCAAGGTGGAGGGATTATAAAATTAATGTGCAAAAATCAATAGTTTTTATACACACATGCAATGACTTAACTGAGGAACCAAGTAAGGAAAAAAAATTTATTCAAAACAGCAACTAAAGGAATTAAGTATCTAGGAATGAATTTTTTTTAACTGTTTTTATTGTGTAGCATAACATATATAGGGTAGGCCATGGTGGCTCAGCAGGCAGAGTTCTTGTCTGCCATACCGTAGGCCTGGGCTCAATTCCTGGTGCCTGGCCATGCAAAAAACAAAACAAAACATACATACAAAGCAAAGAAATAAAAAGCGATACTTTTCAAAGTACTCTTCAACAAGTGGTTACAAGACAGATCCCAGAGTTTGTCATGGGCTACCATGTGATCCATATTTTTCCTTCTAACTGCCCCAGAATATAGGAGGCTAGAGGACTTAAATATTTTTTTATCATCACAATTGACATTTTTTCCTTCTTTTTTTGTGAAAAATAACATACATACAAAAAAGCTATAAATTTCAAAGCATAGCACCACAATTAGTTGTAGAACATATTTCAGACTTTGACATGGGTTACAATTTCACAATATTAGGTGTGGTAGTTAGATTCAGTTGTCAACTTTTGGCCAGGTGAAGGCACCTAGTTCTGTTGCTGTGGACATGAGCCAATGGTACGTGAACCTCATCTGTTGCTGATTACATCTGCAGTCAGCTAGGAGGCGTGCCTGCTGCAATGAATGATGTTTGACTTAATTGGCTGGTGCTTAAATGAGAGAGAACAACGTAGCACAGCCTAAGCAGCTCGGCATTCCTCATCTCAGCACTTGCAGCTCAGCCCAGGCCTTTGGAGATGCAGAAAGAAATCACCCCGGGGAAAGTTGTTGGAACCCAGAGGCCTGGAGAGAAGGCCAGCAGAGACCATCCTGTGCTTTCCCACGTAAGAAAGAACCTCAGTTGAAACTTAGCTGCCTTTCCTCTGAAGAACTAACAAAATAAATGCCCTTTTATTAAAAGCCACTCCATTTCTGGTGTGTTGCATTCCAGCAGCTAGCAAACTAAAACATTAGGTTTTTACTTCTAGCTGCTATAAAATACTGGAGACTAAAAGAGATATCAATTTAATGATTCAGCATTCATGTTCATGTGTTAAATCCTATTTTCTATGTATAACTCCACTATCGCCTTTGATCTTTCCATCTCTCTCTTTAGGGGTGTTTGGGCTATGATGATTCTAAATTTTTCATATTGGAAGCATCTGTCACTAATATGGGGTAGGTAAATGGAATTATCTGATGTTCTGGAGAGGCTGGACTAGGTTTCAGGACTTATCTGGACCAGGGACCCAACTGGAGGTTATAGGTTTCTGGAAGGTTACTCTAGTGCATGGAACCCTTGTGGAATCTTGCATATTGCCCTAGATTTTCTTTAGGATTGGCTGGAAAGGTCCTGGTTGGGGTTTGCAGGTTATATAGGTAGCAAGGTCTACCTGAAGCTTAAGTAAGAGTAACCTCCAGAGTAGCCTCTCAACTCTATTTGAACTCTCTCTGCCACTGGTACTTTATAAGTTATACTTCTTTTCCCCCTTTTGGTCAAGATGGAATTGTTGACTCCATGGTGCCAGGACTGGATTCATCCCTGGGAGTCTTCTCCCACATTGGCAGGGAGACTTTCACCCCTGGATGTCATGTTCCACTTAGGGGGAAGGGCAATGATTTCACTTGTAGAGTTGAGCTTAGAGAGGGTGAGGCCATATCTGAGCAACAAAAGAGGTCTTTCAGAAGTAACTCTTAGACATGCCTATAGTTAGTCTAAGCTTCTCCACTACCTACATAAGTTTCACAAGAGTAAGCCTCTTGATCGAGGGCATGGCCTATTGATTTTGGTGTCCCTAAAGTTTGACACAGTTTCAGGGGATCCCATATTTTTCTCTCATCTCTCAGGAGACTTTGCCAATAATTTTTGATTCTCTGCTTAATATACTCTATCTAGGAATGAACTTAACTAGGGATGTAAAGGACTTGTATCCAGAAAACTACATAACATTGCTAAAAGCAATGAAAGATTTAAATAGATGGAAAGGCATTCCCTGTGCATGTATAACAAGGTTAAATGTAGTTAGGATGTCAATTCTACCTGAATTGTTCTACAGATTCAATGCAGTTCAAATCAAAATTCCAATAACTACTGTGAAGATTTGGGAAAGCTAGTTGCCAAATTCATCTGGAAGGGAAAGAGACCCTGAATAGCTACAAGCATCCTTAAAAAAGAAGAATGAAGTGGGAGGATTAACATTTCCTGATTTTAAAACTTATTATGAAGCCACAGTGGACAAAACAGCATGGAACTGGCACAAAGATAGAAGTATTGACCAGTAGAATTGAATTGAGAATGCAGAAATAGACCACCAAATCTATGGTTAACTGATCTATGACAAGGCCCCCAATCTACTGAACTGGACAGAATAGTCTTTTCTATAAATAGGCATGGAAAAGTGGATATCAATAGCCAAAAGAATGAAAGAGGACCCTTACCTTGCACACTATACAAAAATTAACTCAAAGTGGATCAAAGACCTAAATATAAGAACCAGTACTATAAAGCTGCTAGGAGAAAATTTAGGGAAACATCAAGACCTAGTAACAGAAGATGACTTCCAAAACCATACACCCAAAGCACAAACAACAAAACAAAAAATAAACAAATAGAAACAATTCAAAATCAAATGGTTTTGTGCCTGAAAAGACTTTATAAAAAAGAGGAGGAGGCCACCTACTTATTGGGAGAAAATATTTGGAAATCATACATTGAATAAAGATTTGATATCCTGTTGTGCCAGTTGAAAAGGTTTATGTACCTTAGAAAAGCCATGTTTTAATCCTAATCAACCTTGTGGGAGCAACAGTTTCTTCTAATCCCTATTCGGTACTGAATGTTGGAAACTTTAATTAGCTTATCTCCATGGAGATGTGACTCAGTCAAGTGTGGGTATTAAACTTGATTAGATGGAGATGTGTCTCCACCTGTCCTACATGAGTCTTGTTAGTTTTACTGGGATCCTATAAAACAGGAGACATTTTTGGAGAGAATGCCTTTTGAGAATGATGAGAAAGCCACAGGAGAGCTGAGCAGAGTCACAAGGCCGAGAGAACCACAGAGTCCACCAGCCAGTGACCTATGGAGGTTCTAGCAAGCAGAGAAAGATGACAGAATGACAAGAGCCATGCAGCAGAACCATCAGCCAGCAACCTTTGGAGATGAGGAGAATGCCCCTGGGGGAGTTTCAAGAGCCTCGAGAGGAAGCTAGTGGACGATGTTATGTTTGTCATGTGCCCTCCCACTTGAGAGAGAAACCCTGAACTTCTTTGGCCTTCTTGAATCAAAGTATCTTTTCCTGGATGCCTTAGTTTGGACATTTCTATAGACTTGCTTTAATTGAGACATTTTCATGACCTTAGAACTGTAAACTTGTGATTTATTTAATTCCCCTTTTTAAAAAGCCATTCCATTTCTGTTATATTGCATTCCAACAGTTAGCAAATTAGAACACCTGTACAAATAAAGAAATCATACAACTCAACAACAAAAGAACAAACAACCCAATTATACAATGGGCTAAAGATATGAATAGGCATTTTTCTGAAGAGGAAATACAGGTGGCTAAAAAGCACATGAAGAGATGCTCATTTTCATTAGCTATAATGAGACTACAATGAGATACCACCTCACACCTATAAGAATAGCTGCTATTAAATGAACAGGAAACTACAAATGTTGGAGAGGATGTGGAGAAATTGGGACACATGCACTGCTAGTAGGAATGTACAGCTACTATGGAAACCAGTCTGGCAATTCCTTAGAAAACTAAATATCGAGTTGCCTTATGACCTGGCAATACCACCACTCTGTATATACCCAGAAGAGCTGAAAGCAGTGACAGAAACAAGCATTTGCACACCAATATTCATAGCAGTATTATTCACAATCGCCAAAAGATGGAAAGAATCTACATGCCCATCAACAGATTAGTGGATTAACAAAATGTGGTACACACACACACGATGGAATATTATGCACCACTAAGATGAAATGACATCCTGAAGCACAGGACAAGATGGATGAGCCTTGAGGCCATAATGCTGAGTACAATAAGCCAGACACAAAAGGGTAGGTACTATATAATTCCACTTTCATGGCTATGGTAAAGGTAAAATCAGAGTCTTATAATACAAAATATAGGAGACCTAGAGATGCATGGAAGCTAGAGAATATAGAAACATATAGAAGTATTGAACTTTACCACCAGGGAAATCCAGGAATACTGTGTCAAACATTAGGAACACCAAAATCAATAGGCCAAGCCCTAGATCTTGAAGCTTGCTCTTATGAATCTTATGTATGTAGCAGAGAAGCTTAGCCTATTTATAGGTATGCCTAACAGTTACATCCAGAGAACTGCTTTTGTTGCTCAGATATGGCCCCTTTTTCTCTAAAGTCAACTCTGAAAATGAAATCATTGCCCTCTCCCTACATGGGACATGCATGACATCCAGAGGTGAAAGTCTCTCTAGTAGCATGGGAGATGACATCCAGGGATGAACTTGGCCCTAGCACCATGGAATTCACAATGTCATTCTGACCAAAAGGGGAAAAAAGAAGTGTAACAAATGAGGTATCAGTGGCTGAGGGAGTTCAAATAGAGTTGAGAGGCTACTCTGGAGGTCACTTCAAGCTGCAGTTAGACATAGCTACCTATCATAGTTTGCCAAACCCCAACCAAAACCATTCCTGCCGATCCTAAAGAACACCTAGGGCATTATATAAGGTTTATTTTGTCCAGAACCTAAATTTTTATAGCACACAATCTAACTCAACCTGTCTGGATAGATCATTTAACCCAAACACAGGGAGCCCAGAATAAGAATGAGGGCCTTTAATCTTGTGTAGCTTAATGTAATGCCTAGATACATCCCAGAGCATATTAAGTAGATAATCAAAAAGTATTGGGGGCAATGATGGTTGGGTGGCAGAGTTCTCGCCGGCCATGTTGGAGACCCAGGTTCATTTCCAGGTGCCTGCCCATGTAAAACAAACAAACAAAAAAGCATTGGCAAAGTCCCTTGAAGGATGAGAGAACAAATAATGAAATATTAAATTTTACCACAGGGGAAACCCTGATACTGTGTCAAACATCAGGGACACCCAAATCAATGACTTGGTCCCATGTAGGGGGGAGGGCAATGATTTCACTTGCAGAGTTGGCTTTAGGGAGAAAGGGGCCACATCTGAGCAACAAAGCAGTCCTCTTTAGAACTTCTACTAAAAAAATGTTCAATAATTCAAGGGAAAATATAGGATATAGTGAATGTTCAGATGGGGAAATCTCAGCAGAAAAAAAGCAGAAATTATAAAAGAACCATAAATGGAAATTCTAGAACTGAAAAATATAATATTTGAAATACAAATTTCACTGAATAGGCTTAATAGCATATTGGACACAACAGAAGAAAAGTTCATTGTATTTTTTTTTTTTTTACATGGGCAGGCTACAGGGATTGAACCCAGTCTCCGGCATGGCAGGCGAGAACTCTGTCTGCTGAGCCACCATGGCCCACCCTGGATTTTAATACAGGTGAGAAAAAAACCCACTTAAACTGATACTTTACTTTGGTCACAGCTGAGCGGATCACAGATCAGTATGCAAATGACTATGACAGATTTAAAGGTTAAATTGGTCCCATAAGAACTTCTTTCAAGGTCAAGAACCTCTAAGTTAGGATTTCTCAACTTTGGCTATTGGCACCTTGGGCCAGATAATTCTTCACTTTGTGGGGCTGCCCTGTGCATTTTAGGATAGTTAGCAGCACACTTTGCTTCTATCTACGAAATGCTAGTAGCATCCTCTTCCCAACTGTGATAACTAAAATTTCTCCAGACTTTGCCAAATGCCCCCTGGGGAGAAAATCGGGCCCCCAGTAGAAAACTACTGCCTTAAGTGAATAAAGAGACAATGGATCACTAAATTTCAGGCCAACCTGAGATACTCATTCTGTGAACACACAGAATTCTGTACACTTTTTATAAATAACTTTTTCCCTGCTAGAATGTAAATCCAGGAGAACAGAAACAATATCGGTCTCCACCATGGAGACATAATTTATCAGTTAAATGTGAACTGAATCCATTGAAGGTGAAACATTCTACAAGACTACCTTATTTAAATAAAAGAGAGATTTGTATCTTAAAAATTTCAGCAAAAAACAGATTCTGGGTATCTCCACAAGACAAACAACACAGTTTCTTCAACAAATAAATTGTAAGGAAAGGAGAAAGAGTGAGAGCGAAAGCAAGAGTGAAAGAGCGAAAAACTGTCAGTTAAAATAAATTTTTAAAAAAATTGAATAACAAATTGCTGTGTATGGATTTTATTTCTATCCCAATTCAATCGAATAAATGAAAAAAAAAAGAGTCACTATAACAGCTGAGACCATTGGAAATTTGACAGAGACTAGGTTATTAGAAAAATTAAGGAATTCTGTTTACTTTCTAAGATATGGAAAAAAATTTTGGATTTGCTTATTTGTTTATTATTAAATAATAGTTCTCATCTTTTAGATCTATAAATTGAAATATTTAGGGGTGAAATGATATGATGGAGTTTACCTAAAAATAATGTGGGAGAAGAGAAGTGGGTGCAGATCAAATAGGATCAGTCATGAACTGATAGTCATTAAATCTCGATGATGGTATACAAGAGTATATAAATTCTGAAGACTTGATTAAGTGTGACGTTTACTATAGCAAAAAGTTTTAAAAATATTTTACAGTAAGTTGTTTCATGTCACAAAAATATTTTATTCTTAAACACTCATAATCCTATCTTTGTAAACCATAAATTGTGTTAATTTTTACATCATCCTTTCTAGTCTGATTCCAGGAACAATACCATTTCAAGATAGAGTTTTAAACATTTTGATCTACTATAATGTGGAAGGACTTAAAGTAGGGAGAGACAAGGGGTTTTTAAGAGACGTAAAAGATTCCTTTCACTAATTGCCACTTTATGATGTAAAGAAAGATAGCAATAGAAAATGTATATGGTTTGGGTTCTTTCAGGAAGTGAAGGGAGTGAGGATTTATTGAAAGGAATGTCAAAAGGCATCGCCATATTTTGTTATTGTGCCTGGGGAGTCATGTATTGGTCTGAATTTTAGATTTCTAACACACACAAAAAGATGTATTATTGCTATACTGAAGAACAAGAATATATCAAACTGCAGTTGTCTTCATTTTGCAATAGATTTCTAGCTTCAATTAGGAACTGATATGTGATGCTTTCTCTTCCCACTCCCATGCCTTTGTACCCATGAGCAACATTTGTTTGTTTGACAGCAAAATATTAACCCTGGATACTTGTATTGGCAGAATTTTATTCACCTTTACTTAGTAACTTAATCCCCATAAGACCAATAGCAACATGATTTCATTTGACACCAGTGCCACCTCAAATTTGAACAGAAAATTTACATGGTTATTTGCGATAACTTTGAGCCTATTCACATGCATGATGTATTTTGACTTTCCCTCAAAGTTCAGTTGGGCAATATGTCACAATACAAGCAGAAAAATATAATAACAGACGTATTTTTCTATCAAGATAATTTAACACAAGGCTTCCTCTCCTTTTTCTCCATTGCAGGGAATGAGAAAACTTATACTGGCTTAAGCCGGTGATTGCTTTAACACTGAGTAACAAATTATTGTGTTGATTAGTATGTCTTTATTTTTTTAGTCTTTCTGGGAGCTGAAATGGACATATGCATTAATTCCTAAAAACAATGAAGTTCATAAGGAGGCATCTTCTACTTTCGAAGACAGTTTCGAAAAACTAGTTTTTTTTTTCTTTTGGTTTTTAATTGACCAAATAGAGACATACTACTTACGTGAAAGAACTCTATTGCTCTTGAGAAAAACGTAGCCGAAGGCAATGTTTTATCCGGTTCAAAATTACTTTTTCTCTAGAGCAACAATTTCATATTCTTATTCATTAAAATTTAGGTTTGTCTTTAATTTTCATAATTTTAAAAATGTACTCTTTGGTAACAGTAAGTCATGATCCCTTAAAGTCATAAACCTCATGAATAATAAAGTTTTACCCATTACACGGGTTTATATAGTGATAAAGAAATCATTTTGATTTTGACATAGTTTTAAATTTGAGACAACTTACATTTATATTGTATATTTCGGGATGAATACAAGACAAAACTTACCCATCACTGCTATAACTTAGTTAATGCTTTGGGTTGCCAGCAGCTCTAGCATTAGTATGAATTCTGACAGTATAATTGCCAAAAATTAGGGGAGCAGTGTACACAGATTCTAGATACTATTACCCTCATTGCACTTTATGACTTGGTTTCTTCCACACTTGGAAAAAAGCTAAGTTCCGTAAGAAGTTAACAAAACTTCAAACCTCTCTAAAATGTAACTGTTTTAATGATTCCCCTAAATCAAGCTTTCCTTTATTACTAAAAATTGACACTTTAATCCTAACTGTGCACATTACCATAACTTGTTCTCACACTAAAATTTTGAAAGTCTGCACAAATTACAACCTTTGGGAATAGATTATTGGAAATCATTACTTTGGTTATATAAGATAAATAGGAATTAACCATTTACAATATTCATTCTGTTCTTCATTCTGATTTTCAAAACTGAATTAAACATAAGGTCCCAGTGAGTCAGTAAGTTTCTAAAATTTATCCCTGCAACCCCAGGAGTCATCTTCCTCTTTGTTAAAAGTTAATTCCAATAGGTGGAATTGGAGATAAACCGTCTCTCTCTGCAGATAATCTGGACACAGGCCACTCTCCTTAGACGTGAGGGAATTTGTTGATTAACCTGGTAAAAAGAACGTGGACTAGGATAAAGTTAACTTGCTGTTTGTACTTTAATGGTACTTATTTCATCAACAAGCATAAATATATATGTAAGTGCACACAAACCTGCACACATACAGGTTAAAATTTATGGGGTGGGGGTAGGGGTGGGAATCCTTTCAATGTCTGTTGGACAGGGGAGAATTGTAAGATCTTCCATTGACTATTAGTTCAGTATTTCCATCAAAAAATTCCTCAATTTTTTTCCTCTGTAAGCTGAATCCCTAAATTCATGCTCTGAACCTTTAAAGAGATCCTCCTTGATGTTTAGTAAGCTCTAAAATCTTTATCATTAGCTGAAGTTCATCATAATTTGTCTCATGACAAGTCATTCTCTTGAGCGTGGAGTTTTAGATGATTTGATCTCCCTTACTTAATTCCCAACACTCTAGGATACTCAAACCTATGAGCAGACAACAATCTCCCTGCACTTGCCTTCACTGGTACTATTTCACCATCTCAAATCAGACTTTATACAGTCAACGCAGATTACAATAGCAGATCTCATTTTTAAGCCAACCTTCTTTCTCGCTCCCTTCCTTCCTTCCTTCTTCCTTCCCCCCTTCCTTCCTTCCTCCAGTAAATTGCCACAGACCATTTATATCCTTCTATGGAAGACTTCTTTTTTCACTATAAGTCAAAGCCCACTGGCTATGGGTTAGAGGTGGAAACATCATAAATAAATACTTCCTAACTGGATTAGAAATTTTCCACCACAATATTTTCCACGAGTAAAATCATGTCACTTTGAAAGTTTAGAAAAAGTACACCCTAAGGTTTTGAGACTACCTTCAAATAAAGAAGCAAAAGCCATTGTCTGGTCGTTGACAAATATATAGGTTGTAAATTATAAATAACCCTGACCTCGCTCTACTTACTCAAAGAGAACAAATGTTCTCAAGGGCCAAGTGAGACAACTAGGAAAGGTGACTACCCTTCAACTCCCGCGTGCCTTCTCGAAACTCCCTTCTGCTGCAGCTGTGAGGGAATGTCACCCGCGCCTGGGACAAAGTTAGAGACTCGGCAGCGATATTCAAGGAGAGCGCGTGTCTGTGGGACGCGCTGATTCGGGACCCACCTAACTGCAGATTCCAGGACGCTCCATAGCTTTTCCAAGTCAAATCTAACACGGATCTGGTCTCAACAGAGGAATATATGTGGGTGTAGGGGGGACTGGAAGAGTCAAAAGCAGGGATTCGGTCGAATGATTGCTGGGCTGGAATTTAAAAGAAAGCCAACTTCCCGAGGCCCACGAGATCGGGAAGGCGAGAGTCCTAAGGAAAGCGGCCGGGAAAGTCAGAACCCGACGCCTGCACGCGATATCAGGACTTCCGTTTTCGTGGGGGCCCTCCCAGCTGTTCCTGAACCCGGTCTCTCGGCCTATCCCAACCTCTTTCCCCAACCCGGAAAGAAGTCTTAGCTGGGCTTGACTTGGGGTCCCCACGGGGCCCTCTCCCCCACGTGCCCGCGGACACCCAGTCAGGACCTCCCGCCACCTCTCAGTCTCCCGGGCCACCGAGGGACCCCTCGGGTCACCCAATCCAGGCTTTCGGAGCCCTCAAATCTTCCCGCCCTGAGATGCGGGCTCGGTTGCCAAGCAATCGCCGCCGAGCCCCTGCGTTGCCCCTGCCCATCTCATCCCTCCGTCCCGCCTTTCGTTGCCCAGGCGCTACCTTTACTTGGGCGCCGCAAGACAGGCAAATATGAGCCGCGACTGCAACTTTAAATTCGTTCCTTGCATTCCGGGGAAAGAAATCCTCGGGCCCCCTGGAGCGTGAGCCCGCAGTGTTGGATCCGCGGTGGATTCTCCGCCTTGACTGATCCAGGCGGGAGCGCGAAGAGTCAGAGCCGCACCCATGGGTCGTCAGGGCCGGCCCAGAGCCTGGCGGGCACCAAGGCTGCCGGGAGGGGGTCCCTGAAGTCCGCTTCCCCAGCCTGGCTCCGCGGATGAGTCTCCGCTGCAGCCAGGCTGCAATGCTAGGCTGTGAGCTTTGTCTGGCAGCTTCTACTGAGCAGCTAATAGTATAACAACCCGGCTTTGATAAATCTGAACTAATTACCCCTCTTAATTAAAGTCTTTAGCAGTTGTTTCACTGTTTTGGCAAGAAAAGAGGAGAGACTTGCAGTTAGGAAACACCAGAGCCTGAGCTCACAGCAGAGCTGCTGATTAACACTTGAAGCATTTCAAGGACCTGGCACCCGTCACAGTTTGGTTTTCACCCATGTTTCCCCCTTGAATGGAAGTATATTCGTATATAAACATATATACACATAAAAACATGGAAGCTCCCTTTGCCAGCTGTGTACAAGCCTGTAGGTGCCTTCAGGATGCAAACAATAGATACCCGTTTACATGGTATTGTTGGAATACATCAGGGAGATGTATATTACACACATCGCCTAGATATGTTGTTCCTACTTAAGTGTGCCAACATATATATCAGAATGCCAAGACCAAAGACATGAAACTTCTGTTGAAGCTCCATTTTCTTTTATCTCTGAACTTTATCAAGTTTCACAACTTTACCAAAAGTCATAACTATTAGGAAAGACTAATGTTTGCTCCTGGTGAATTTTCAGAACAATGCATTAGTTATTACTATTCCAGGATTAAACTTTTTAAAAAGAAGGAGGAACAGAGGGGCCAAAATCAGTGATCTCTGGCTGAATATGATAAAAGCCTTGAAGTTTGTTGGTTAAATAAGCATGTTCCAAGTATTTATTTCCAATAGTCAATGAATCAATTTTCACGTGCAAGAATCAAAACCAAAATTCAAATTCATCCATAACAAACCATCCTTATGCAATATGTATGTACGCGTATGTGCTCATGAATGTGAAATGTGCCTTTTTAGGCACACACATCTATGTGTGTATGTGTGTGTGTGTGTATATATAACATACACACTTTTTGTTTTTGTTTTTTTACCTCGGGGAAGAGGAAATGATAATAAACAATCAGCAGGCATCTTGAGACCCCAGAATCAATACAATGGAAATATATACAATAATAAAATTAAAATGGTGCAGCATTCCTGGAAAGTATAATAGAGATCTCAATAAATACAGCAGAAATTTGTTTTAAAATAAAAACAAAACAAAACACCATCTCTACACCCGAGATGAAAGTCTTTCCAAATTAAAATCAAAAGGACCAGAAAACAAAATAACACCCTCCCCCCTCAATTTTCTCATAATTGTTAGCGCCTATGTAGAATATAATACACAAAACAATTCAGCAAGTGCATGCAAAGAGTGGAAAGGCCAGGAGCTGCAGAGACTTCCTGTCAGCCTTAAAATGTAGGACCAACATGTCCTGGGTTGGGCAGACTCTTGGACTAGAAGGTCGAGCTCTAGTCGTCGCCGTCTCAGCAGAGAGGCCCCAGCTGGGGCTGGAAGGGAGCGCCTTGGCCTCGATCACTGATGGCCCTGGTGAAGCCCTGGCTGCAGGGGCCCCGGGGGCGGCAGAGGGGGCAGCGTGGTAGGCTGCGGCTGCTGTAACGCGGTCTGCGGGTTTGTGCCTGGCTCCCCAGCAGGCGTGCGGGCCAGCCCCAGGCCACTGTCGTGCAGCTTGCGGACGTGTTTTTTGAGGTCAAAGTTCCTGCAGAAGCCCTTGCCGCACGTGGGACAGGTGAAGGGCTTCTTGTCATTATGAGTGTGCATGTGAAAGGTGAGGTTGTAAACCTGGTGGAAAGCCTTGTTGCAAATATTGCACTTGAACTGCTTCTCCCCGCTGTGAGTCAACTTGTGGTTTTTGTAATTCCCTGAAACAAACAAATGACAGAGACCTGGTTCTGAAATGAAAGCATGAAAAGGAAGGACCACGCGGGTCGCGCGAGGCAAGAGGGAGAGCGGCCACCTCGGCAGTGAGGGCAGGACTGTGCTTGCTCGTTCCCTTCCCTATACAAGTTTATTTTAAAACATCAACCATGCGGCCGTTCTTGCCTACACGTTTAAAACACATTTATTAACCCAATTATATAAAAACAAGAACCAGTGAGAATAAAAAAGAAATAGCCCCTCGGCTATGAAGCTTGTGGCTTCTTTAATATCAGGCGAATTTGCTGGTAAGGGGTTAGAATAACAACATGCTCCTTGTTCTACCTGCACTTAAAAAAATAGTTTTCTAAGATATGTCCCACTCCCAAGAAATTAACTAGGGTTTCAGACTAGCAATAGTGAGAGATAAGCGTAGCATGGGTTGGATACCTTTTTGATGAAATCCTTTGCCACAGAATTCACACACAAATGGTTTGTAGCCTGCGTGTATTCGTGTATGCGTGTTTAAAGTGGAACTTCTGTTAAAGGCTTTGCCACACTGGTTACATTTGTGGGGTTTTTCCTAAGCAGGAGGGAGGAAGCAGAGAAGTTAGACGATTTGGTTTTTACGTGGAATCTTACAAATTCGAAGACACAGTTATACTCTTAGGTTTTTAAGCAGAACAAAGGCAAACAATATATGGTATTTATCCCTGTCCAGCTAGCACATTTTATGCAAACTTCATACTAAAAAGCAGGGATTCATCGGCCACTTTTCTACAAACAGTCCCGAAGTAAACCAGTTAAAACTGAGAAGAGGGACACACCTGGGTGTGAATGATCTTGTGCCTGCACAGAGTGCTAGCCTGCCGGAAGCCCTTTCCACACACTTTGCAAACGAAGGGTCTGGCTCCTGTGTGCACCGGCATGTGACGGGTTAAATTATAGTGCGCATTAAAGACCTTAAAGTTAAACAGACACAGAGCAGGTTAGCGGAATAAGCACTTTGAAACTAAACCGGGCAAAAACGGGGGGGGGGGGAGATAAACTTCTAACAAGTGCAGACAAATAATTAGAAAAAAATAAAGTTAAAAAGACAGCTGAACCGAAGGAAGGGCAGAAGGAAGGCAGGCAGAGAGAGAGCGCTGAGAGAGCTCCCTTCTGCACAGTACTTGCCTTTCCACACACTTCGCAAGTGAACACTTTGGGCTTGGCATTAGGAGAACCTCTGCTGAACTCCGAGGTTTTGAACGCGATTTTTTCCGACAGAAGCTGGGCGCTTTCCTTCATGTAATGCTGCAGCTGAGCCTGGGACAGGTCTTTGAAAGCTACTCCTGGGGGATACTTCTCCACTGCCGGGACCACCAGTTTATTCCTTTCGGCTAAATATGCTTTTGGCTGCGGGTGCAAAGGGGAACCGAGAAAGTAGGAGGCCACCGGGTGGATGCTGACACCGGCCGCCGGATGGCACGGCCCGTCACTTCGATTCAGGTAGCACAGAGCGCCCATGGCCTGGAAGGAGGAGTGGTTGACCACGCGCGGTCTTACCAGCTTGTACTGCTGCAGCGGCAGCGCGTCGCGGGCCACGTCGCCCTTGACACTCAGAGCGCAGTTGAGCAAGTCGCTGCAGCTGAACGCTGGAGCCGAGGGCGCCGGGGCGGGAGCCGCGGGGGCCTCCAGACTCGCCTTTCTCGGCTCAGCCCCGGTCGTTTCCGCCTTGGGGCTGGTGTCGTACGCCACGGGCACGAAGGGGATCATGCAGGGAATCGACGGGTTGAGCTGCAGAGAGTGCTTCGGGTCCCCCTTGGGCACTGCTCCCTGTAGGTAGTGGGGGACCGGCAGGGCCTTTGGCTCAGGGGTGCGCGCCATGATTCGTTCGATGGAGAAAGCCAAGGGTTTGGAAGTGCTCATCACATTGGCTCGGGCTGGAGCGGTCGCTAGCATTTTGGTTGTCGCGCTGTGGCAGCTACTGTCCATGTCTGAGTCGCCAGCGTCCGTCAGCCGGGGGCGGGCTGCGCCGTAGTTACCTTGTTCCCTGCTTGTCACAGACCTGCGGAGAGAGGAACGGGCACCATCACCACCAGCAGCCTCCTCCTCCTCCCCAGCATCACCAGCCGAACCTGCCTGCCCAGCCCAATGGACTCCTGCCAGCCCATCGCAGAGTTCTTGGCGCACCGATGGCTCGGGGACAATCACTACTTATTTCTATCAATAGAAAGTGTTGTGTCAATAACGCAGCCAAGATCTCGCCAATCGTTAACTTCCAAGAGGAGAAGGTAAACTAGATAATTGCTCAATTCGCTTCCAACAGTCAACAGGAAAACTTTTTTTTTCCTCTGCAGTTGGTGACTACTTTTCATTGGTGAGTGAAGTTCCCCCGCCCAGAAGAGGCGGGGGCACTTTCTGCAGCGCTGTGCGCCCTCCCCTCCGCGCACACTTTCCGGCGTACACTTTGCTTACCCTCCAGCATGCCCCCCCCATCCCCCAGTTTTTTTTTCCTCTGTCTTTTTAATTCTCAATCTCCTTAACCGGGCTTTAGAGGCCAAGCAAATCTGAGATCAATTTTCTCGTTTAGCTCTAAGTGACAGCATCTAAAATCATTGTGCAAGGGCTAAATAAGGAAATGGAGCCTAATTCGGGGGCAAACGACTGGCTATATTTATCAAACGCCAAGGCTCCAGAAGGCCACGGCCAGGGAGCCTCCGGCAGCGGAATCCGAGATTTCCCTACATGGTTCCGCTCGGCTCAAGTCCGTGCGGTGCCGCCTCCAGAGTACTCCTTCTTCCTCCAGGGCCCGGGGCTGCGCGCTCCACTGGTCCCGAATCTCCATGACCTGAATAGGATCTGGACTCTGGAAGACGCCAGCAGGTAACTGGCCTCCCAAAACGCCCCTGAGAATTAAAGGCCTTGGGAGGCTTGTTATGTGTTTGTGGTTTTGTAATGGCAGTGCCCTTCGCAATAGGCCTAGGAAAGACGCACTCCTGTCCACAAAATTGAGGAGGAGTTGCAAGGAATGAGAGGGTGTCACACTAAAAGAATCCTAGCCTCGGACCCGACCCCAGCCCCAACACACAGGCGCGCGCGCGCGCGCGCGCTCCTACGCATTTCCATCCAGAGCCCTGCAAGAGTGTTTCTTAAGTATTTGCACTCAGCAAAATACATTGTCCGAGTATTCTAAATACTGAAAGTCCAACAGAGAAGGGAAACAGAACCTCCTGATCCCCACCCCCACCCCTTGGCTGCGGGTGTCCGCGCGCCCGCGGAGCAGCGCGGGCGGCGGTCGTAGTGCCAGTACACAGCAGAGCCGCGAGCACCGCGAACTGGCGGCGCGGGAATGGTAGCCACAGCCGCATTTCCACCTCCCAAACAGCGCGCGGAGTCGGAGATCCTGCTGCGCCCCGCATCCTGGCGCCCTCAGGCCGTGACACCTCAACTTAAACCCCTCCAGGTGGAACGGTCCAGCGCACCAAGTGTTCGGGGAAGAAGCCGGTGATGGCGGCTGGGATCGCGCGGGTTCCTGCGGCTTGGGCGGGTGCTGCCGGGATACCCGCAGGGAGCAGCGGCAGGCACCTTTCTTGGCTTAGCCTGCGCGAGGCTGTGATACGCGGAGCGGAGCCCCGGGCGCACTGACAGCTGCGCGGGTTGGAGGCCTCGAGCCTGCGCCGCAAGGCCGAGGAGGGCGCACAGCTGTTAGCCGAGGTCACCGCGGCCTAGCCTTTCGGGTGGGTGGCCACCGCAACAGCCCAGGGTGCCATCTGCCTGGTGAGTTACCCAAAGTGGTTGCGTTTGGAGCGGGAGGTTGCGGGTGCTGGGTGAGTGTCCTCTTACTGCAAGAGCCCTAGCAAGGATCGGCTGTGACTGGCTGGATGCACGCCGACTGGAAATTTTGGGATTATTGCGCGACTGACAAACTGTATCCAACGACGCAAAATTCGACCTCAAACGGAAAAAAAAATGGCCCCAAAGTATTCCGGCCATGCTACCCCCATCTCCCGGTACTTGCTGTTCAGGGACTCGGGCCCCTCAGCTCCACAGGAGAGGTGGTAAAGCAGCGAGGAGTCTGCCCCGCCCTCTCACCACGAACTACAAGAGTGCAAGCTGGGCTGGGAGCGCGCCTGATGCCCAGCGGCGAGCGGGCAGCTGGGTGGGCAAGCTAGGGGAGGGGGCGGGAGTTCTGCTGGAAGTTCAGGGCGGCCAAGAGGCCAAGTGGGAAAAGGTCTGGATGCGACCTGCCTAAGCAGCCAGGCCCGGGAGTGCTTTGTTTCAAGTCTGGGGGTGGCTTCGGACTGGAAGCAGAGCGCAGCGGTGAAGAATGGTCGAAGGTGAGCGCAGACCGCAGGGACCGAGTCGGGAAGGAGGCGCCACACAGTCCACACCCCCGACCCGCCGCGCTTCGGAGCAGTCCCTGGCCTGGGCGCAGCCGCTCGGGGCTCGCCCAGGCTGGAAATTTTCTTTCCTTTTGCTGTTGGAACCGCGGAACCTGTCTCCTCTTCTTCCCTGCTCAGACAAAGGACGGACTTTGCTGGGGGAAGGGTGATCCCGGTCCTACAACAGATGGGTGGCAGTTAAGACTTTAATTGCTACCTTTTGGGGGTGGATCATGTTCCTTTTCCTACCTGCCGCTTCCCAGTATTGAAAAATACCTCTCCTGCGGGACTCCTCAGACACTAGGGCCAGGTTTACTGGGAAAAGCAAGCACGATACACCCCGGCTCTGGAAAGCTTTGGAACGCCCAGCTGACTTGTACAACTCACTCGCCTCCGGAGCGTAACCTGCCTTCTTGACTGAATGCCAACAGTTTGTTTTATGTTTGTCGCGTGTCACTCCCTCTCTCTGTCCGCACTCCCCCTCCCTCCTCAACGGCAAAAGAGCCTTTATTTGACCTCGCTAAATTTCTTTCGGTGGACACGAAACTAAAAAAGAAAATTATTTTCTAAGGGGATACATTTGCTCTGTATATTTAACAGTTCAACAGCTTGCTTTTCACTGGTCTTTTCCGGGTTTGCCTTTTTGGCAAATGTTTGAAATCATAGTGTCATTTGAGTAACACAAATATCACAAAGCAGCAATTATGCCCCTTCCATTGAGATAGCCCTGAGCTGTCTAATCTTAAAGACGGAAGAGGTGCTTTATAAACCCAGGTCTTATCATTCCAACTTTTGTTAATGAATACTTACCATACAAACCCTAACCAAAAACGTATTAATTTTAAAAAACATATCCATATTAAGTAAGGATCATCTTTAACAAAGTCAAAATATACTTAGGGTTTCCATCTTACTGACAAATTTGCCAGTGCTTTTTCTCCAAACACATTTGGAAAATAACGAAAACAGTAATAAAAGCAAAGCATACTTGGCAAACTTAAGGGCTTCTCAGTACTTAAAATGGCTTCATTTGCTGAAAAAAATGCAAAGGAACCTTGTTTGATTTGTAAAGGCAAAATAGAAATCCAGTTTCCTCGTGTTATATTGGAGAATCCAATAATCCTTTTTTTTTTTTTGGTCAGAGGTGATGGCTGTGTCCCTCCCCTTCTCCTTCCCCACCATGGAAAAGGCAGTGTTTATTTACCCTAACCTCCCACCTTAAATCGTGGTGAAAAGATGAGTTTTATGTGTGTGGTTTGTCATGCACGAAACATTCTGGGGAAACCAGAGTAGCCCTTGTAATAAAGAGACCAGATAATAAACTCTGGGTTAAGACCTTAGGAAGAAATAAGAAAAAAGTTTTTTTCCTCCAAAATAATTTAAAATTCTTTCAGAAAAAAAAAACACTGCTGTTTTCTTTTTCTATTTTCATTTCAATGCATCATAAATTGTGTTCTTGACATCACTAAGAACTTGCAGAAATTTCAAAGGCTTCTAACTTAATGTAAGGGAACCTTGCTTGCTTTGTTAAGGGCAAAACAGAAACTCAGTGTTTCCTTGTGTTTTCTTGGAGAATCCAGTAATTGCAAGAAAATTCAGTTTCTAATCAAGATTACTGCAGTCTGAAATAAAAGGCAAAGTTATAGAGCTATAAAAATTATGAAATAATTCATACTATTTAATTTCTTCTTTCTTCAGATATGCAAAATACTATTGAATTTTTCAAACATAAAAAAATGGATTGGGAATCATTACAACTTATTCAACCTTCTGCTGAGTGTATTACTTCATCCTAGGTCATGTATTTAGGGTTTTCAGGCCTTTCCAACACCCCCAACCCCAGCCCTTTCATCAAGAACAACAGTCCGCTTTCTCTTTGCTTCTTTTTAGCTGGTGTGGAGCTAAAGGAGGAGACGAATCATTATTATTCCAACCACCCCACCGCACCGGGAGCATTCTAGTTCATCCACACTTTTTCCTGTTTAATAGCACCGAAGGCAATGCACTTTTCTTCCAGAGGAGGAAAACATTTCTAAATTCTTCTAGAGTTTTGCTTGTAGTCTTTATCTCTGACTGGCCTTTTGTTATTTCTTTTGATGTGTGATGGAGGCGGGATGCTGGAATAGGACACAAATAAGAAGGGCCTGCAAGGTTCAAGGAGGGAGTCTCATTGAGTGCCTCAGATTAGTTAATGAATACAATTTGGGAACTAACTTTCCAGCAAATGTATGGGTAACAAATTTAGATTCAAAGCTACTAGTAGTGTGTTTTTAGCCAACTTGGGACTTTGTAGCAAATAAAGAATTCTTGCTAATTTTGCATAACATATGAAGGGCAATATCACAGGTTAGGAGTATGGGAGGGGTCCATTAACCCACAGAGCCCTCTGTTTTAGGGGAAGAAAGGATGGGAGAACTGTTTGTTGTTTGTCTCCAGACCTTTATTGTTACTGTTTCTTTTATGTTAGGATTTTGTTTGAACCCAGTGAAATTATTCCTCTCAAAACAGCATTTACATATTAGATCAATTGGCGAAAGAAAATAAAGAGCCCAAACGTGAGAGCTGTAGACGAGCCTGCAGGCATTACAGATAACTGATCACCTGGGCACCATTTTTTCCTGCCCGTACACTTACGCAGGGATATTTTTTCAGCCGTTCTCACCGGCATGTGAGGTATGTCACCTCCAGATTGCTAAACTACTACTCAGGGCTGGACTTGGTGGAAAAGTTTATAAACAAGCAACCAAATTTCTCCAAATCACTCGTGGAGCTGCTTAGAAGTCAAGTAACAGGAAAAAAAAAGAAACAGCATAATTTTGCTTGCAACTCAGAACGGTGACACTGAAACCTGGGAGGCGGACAGCTAGAAGACTATATTCCAAATATCGGCTCTTGCCCCATGCCAAGCCTATAATGATAGAAGCGGTCGCACAATCGACTGATCAGCGTTTTGTTTGCATCAGTCTCCAGAAAAAAATGTTAAGATTTTTTTGTGGTCAAAATAAAAACCATATTCAACACACAACGTGACTCTTTCCATGACACTAGCCACAAGATTTAATAGGCAATTTTGACGCTATTTTCAAACTTTATGCCTTAAGTGCTCTCATGAAATAAAAGTCGATGGTAGAAATTCAAATAGCACAAAGATGGAGCTTAGAGAAATGGAAAGGCAAAAGCTAATTAAAAATCCTTGAGCCGTTTGTAAATTTAGTTACCTCCTGAACACCAGTTGCTGGCGGTTCCCGCCCTGGAGCGCCCCGCGCAGACCCGCTGCCCTTGGCGACCCCGGCCTCCATTACCGCGTGGCCCCGGCGCCCGGACCCTGGCCTCCGAGCAGAACTGCGTTCCCATTGCAGGCGTAGGAGCCGAGGGGCCCGCCTCTTTCAGGATTCCGTTGCCCTAGCAGAGCCATTTAATAGAAGCCCGGAGTAAGACGGGAAAGCTGGAAACTCTCATGCCGGGCTCGCCACTTCGTGGTTCTTGCGCACGAGTCCCAAACAGTTAAAATGACATTGGCAAGGCCGAGGGCGTCCCGGCTCGGTGAGACTGCCTTGGTGGGTCCGGGGGCGGTAGCTAGAGTGGCTTGGAGGGGGCTGGGGAGACCCGGCGCGCTCTCCGCGGGCAGGCCGCCAGTTTGACTTCCCCGGGCTCCCGCTGCGCGTTGCGCTGTAGAATGGGCGCCGCAGCCCAGACTCGGCTGCCCGCGCGCCCAGAGGCCGGGCTCGGCCAGAGCCGCACAGTAAGCGACGTGGTCCCTTGGCCTCGGACTTCAGAGCTGCGACGGTCCCACGCGAGCCCCGCGCGGCCCCTCGGGCGGCGAGATCGCGCTCCCTAACCCCGCCCTATTGTACCCGCTCGGGTCCTGGGGGGACTCCATCCCACCAAGGTTTGAAGAATGGGAGAGAACCAAAGAGTTTCGAGAGGGGGCGCCGGATCCGGTTTTAAGAGCCCTAGTAACAGATGTTGAAGAGCTCGTTTGAAAAAGTTTTTTTGAACAGAATATTCACTAAGAGATTTGCTTTGAGTACTCAGGATGTCATTTAAGGACCATTTAATCTAGAAGCAAGGTGCAAGAAAACAGACCTGTGGCTGAGTAGGGCCAGAAATGGACTGGCGCATCTTCGTATTAGTTTTGGCTATCGTTTT